>JBBMFX010000148.1:10738153-10750487 GCA_037832545.1 Rhabdalestes septentrionalis | reverse complement strand
ATAGCCTCCGCATATCATCGTGATCGTCCTCATTTTTTATCGATAATAAATCGAGTTCGTTTTATCGCCCAGCACTAAGCTATGCAAAAATTGCATTTTGATTACATTCAGTTTATATCCGCAGTATTTTCTGCAGTTGTAATTGAAAAAACATTATATACACAACAATAAGTTTGAAATATGTGGTACATATTATCCACAACCTCTAGTTTCTAAAGTTATGACTGTCAAGAAGTGATTTTCTCTCATTGTAAAATTTCTTTATTCTGCATGTAGGATTTGTTCTTATATTAGTTCTAAGTCATTCAACTAATTGTGTTCCTTAAGGCCAAGTTTGTGTTGAGATGTTTGAGCAGAGGAACAGTAAAATGTGCAGAGCAGGAGTTGCAACAGAAGCAGGCCTGAGAACCACCATCATAGAAACATTGTGAATTATTTGTTTACAAATTTGACTCTAGTTGCCAGACACTGTTAGTTGTTCTTTGTAAATGCCTGTTCTGCAGTGGATAATAAGTAAGCTCCTCAAGCTCTTTACTGAAAGTAAGATGGAGACTGTTGGTACCCAAAGCTTAGAGTCATTTTTATAGAATATAATTGTGTGTTTCTGTAGAAAAACCTAGGAAGCTGAGGCAACTTTCTGTCGTGGAGCAGTTTGATGCTGTGAGCTACTCTGTGTCGAACAGTTTGTGGAAAAACTGTAGAGATGAATTTAATGAACGATGATACTTTTATTTAAGAAGGTCTTCGCTGAGGATACGGTCCTGTTCACCCCACTGTTGAGTGAACACATTTTCAGATGCTCTGTCACAACGTGTGTCTGTGCTGAGGCATGGAAGGCTCAGCTGTTCCAAACCTGTGCGTGATTCTCACAAGCTGGAATGATAAAATAAGCACCATTACCAACTTCACCTGGGAGTTGAAGCACCATCACCTGCTGTCGCACATGTCTTCTTCATTAAAAACCATTTTTATCCCGTTCCATGCCTTACCATTCTGTCAGTGCTATAATACATGAGACACATGTCTGTGGAAAGGTAATTCATGATTCATGGTTAAGCTGTAGATAATTTAGTTCCAGGTCAGCCTGATGTTGTTTATTGTGCTGCAGGGTAAAGTCATGTACACTTCAGGGGAATTATTGTTGTAGTTGTCAATTATATTATAACTATTATTTATAGTATTTGACCATGTATATTCACATATACCCCTGGTCCACAGAAAAAGGACTGATGAAGAATTTCAATGAATTATTGATGCTAAAATGAATGCATTGGGAACCACTGATTATAAATGTGATTTTTGTATATGTATGTTTATACACACCCCAAATAGTTGAGGCATGAAGACTCCCTTTTCTCACTGTATGTTCACTATGAATCTTAGAAACTGTTCATCCGTTCACGAACAAGTAACTATTAATTTCATTGTATGACCCTCGTAATGCTATCAGTAAATGTATAGTAATGTATAGTTAATGTAGTCCATCACAGAGTGAACAGCTTTAAATGGAGATACCTGTTTTGTCTGATTTAATCACAATTAACAGCACAACATTGTGTGATTAATCATCATTCATTATTTCAGTCGTTTAACAGCCGTACTATGAATGCATTTGAACCCAAGAATCTCCTGTTTCTATCTTTAGTTCATCTTTCGTGTTGCTTTGGAGAGGAGGGAGATTTCAGTGAGTATTCACTGAGGATCCAGCTGTTTTCTATAATGTAATATTTTATTGTGGGTGTGTGTGTTTGTATGTGGTGATGTGGTGTGGTTGGTCAGATTGTGCTCATTTTGTGGTATGAATGACTTTACATTTTACCACTAGAGGGAGTAAGAACCACATAGTGGGGAAATCAGGAGTACGCTAGTGAAACACGCAGACCGAGACAACTGCAGCCCACCCATTCATTATTTTCGTTCATTGTATATTTCTTCCTTCTGAGTTTTTATTTATTTGTTTCTTTGTTTGCTTGTTTATAATGATATGCTTGTATACACTGGTGTGGTGCGCGAATCTGTGAATGTGTATTATTCTTGAACGATTATGTTATGTGGTAGTTCCTGTGGTTCGTGTGATTCAGCCTCCATCCAGTGTCCATCAGCTTGAGCTAAAGGTTATCGCTGATTGATCTGTTTTGATTTCTTTTCATCCCAGTTATCTGATCTTTCATGTGTTTTCACACAGTGCTTGAGTGCTGGACGACTTTATTTGTATTCTGTTGAGAATCCTCATTGTAATTTCTCTGCCCTCCACCTTTTATACTCCTCCTGTAATTTAGTGACTGCATGTTGGTTTTTGTCCTCCACTGTCTTTGTCTTAATCTCCATTTTCTTTCTTACCTCTCATCTTTAGTCCCCTCCAGTAGTAAGTTGCGGACTCCCGCAGCCCCCTCGCCCCTGGCCCTGCGGCAGCCGGTTAAGGTTGTGTCTAATCCTGGTTCAGGCACGACCACGCCCACCCGATCTTTAGCCCCGCCCCGCAGCGCTCTGCCCCGCCCCAGCGGTGCTCCTGCTGGGGGTTTACCTGTGCCTCGCAGCAAACTGGTTCAGCCTGTGCGCAGGTAACCACAACTAAAAAAATAATATATATATATATAGCCACACACAGACATGGTACATTAGATCTAGTGAAGTGGTACTTGGCTGCAATTTTGTAGAAACAGTATGATATAATTTTACACGCACAT
Organism: Rhabdalestes septentrionalis; assembly: GCA_037832545.1. Classification (NCBI taxonomy): domain Eukaryota; kingdom Metazoa; phylum Chordata; class Actinopteri; order Characiformes; family Alestidae; genus Rhabdalestes; species Rhabdalestes septentrionalis. Next base: position 10,747,800 of record JBBMFX010000148.1, on the reverse strand, counting down.
ATTTTAAATAACTGGTTGATTGCTTAAACATGCAACGCGTAACTGTTATGGACGTAAAGATATAAACTAGAATACCATACTATGCTATACTCCAAAAAATAAAACTGTCTAATCAGTGAGATAAAGAATGGTCCATTCAGTAATGACGGCTTATCTTACAGAATCTGTGTGTAAAGACTTATTGCATGCTCAAATAATGTACATGTGTACTTTCAGTTCTACTGTCCTGACTGTGTGTGTGTGAATGAACTTTCTGCCCTACAGATCTCTGCCAGCTCCCCGCACATACGGTGGCATCCGAGACGAGAGCTGGAGAGAGGGCTGCTACTGAGCATGCCCAGAGGCCTGCAGCATAGGGGTGGACATTGAACCTGGCACTTTACCAATCTTTATCTATAGATGACAAAAACCGCGCAAGAGAGACACCCATTGCATCCTCATACAATCAGCATCGTAAGGAAATCCCCATCTCAGTGGGATCATAAAACAACTGGCTGGAGATCAGAGAATGCCAAAGAAACCAGCTGCCACCAGGGGGCACTCTCACCAACCAAACAGGGCCTATACAGAGAACAGATCAAACCCAGTGCTCTTTGCCTAAATGCCTACTCTCTCTCTCTCTCTATATATATATATATATATCTCTCTCTCTCTCTCTCTCTCTCTCTCTCTCTCTCTCTCTCTCTCTCTCTCTCTCTCTCTCATAACCTTGTGTTCTGACACCTGATCAATCCTCTCCGCTTCTGCTCTATGAAAAGGAGACACTCGACTATCGTTACATGCATTTTCTCTGTAACGGGCCTGTTGCAATCTGAGAGAGTGGAATAATCTTTTAATGTTATATAATGGTTGTCCATAATGCTTAGCTTGCTGGACCACTTTTGGGGAAAAGTAAGTGGCAGTATGGAGTGAACCCATCAGTTTCTCCCAGAATGTCTTGCCATATCTATGCGACAATTATTTATTTAGAAATCATTATTTAAAAAAATAAAAAGTCCAAAGTATATTGATACTCAGTATTTTCCTTCTCTTAAGTTCTGAATGTTAATGTTTAAACCTCAACTATACAGCTAAGTTTCCAAAGCATTTTTCAATGGATTCGTGGCTGGATATGTTCAAATCGTGAAAACATTTCATTTAATCACTGTGTTTCAGTTCAGCTATTAGATTCAAACCAGGGTTGATTTTTTTCAAAAAAAATAAGTTTCAAGTGTACTTGTGCAACTTGATGTAGAATCATGAAATGTTCTCCTTGAGGATCACAGGTTGTGCTCTTTGTCAAATCAATCAACATTTTCCAAATTGTGTATATATCGGATCCCCATTTGGCGGTTGAACCATTAGATGTTAAACGTTAATTGTTCAATTTGGTAACAAAAAAAAAAAGGTTTTGTGCATGTCATAAACCGACGAATGACCATCAGTCCATCAGTCTGTTTTTGGCTCAGGGGGAGGGGTCATAAGATGACATTGTGATGTGTAGCGTGGTTGTAAAAAATAACTGAAATATCTACTGAAAAGATGGTCCTGGAGTTTTATCTGTTGGTGGTTTTCCCTATCATCAGGTCTTGAATGGTGGATTTGATTTAAAACATGGTCTTTTCATGGTCTATAAAAAAAGAAAAAGAAACCTATGTCAAGGAGATATCTCTTGATGTTAAAACACATGCACATTCAGGTTCGTGGTCCAGCAACATCGCAGGAAACGATGCCTTTAAGGCAAACATCAACCATTTTGTACTTTGAGGAATGGAGCCACACTAATGTTCCAGTGAAAGTGTCACAGATGACACAATAAATACAGCAGTGGTTGCCAGTGCTTGAGTGGCAGTGGCATTTACATGCAAAGAGATACCATCAGCATATGCCTGCATTAGTAAAACTGCAAACGTTTGTTTTAAATGAGTGCCTATAGTTTATGAAATCACATTTTTCATGTCCTTGTTTTCATTTTCTAGATTTAATTGGGTGCCAAATGCATTGTTTTGCCAATATCGTTTGCTTCAGGGGTCTTTGCATTTCTAGCTTGACTTTTTTTTTTTTTTTTTTGCCTAATGTATTATTTGGTTTTGTAATTGCTTTGATAACATTTATATTTGCTTTTTGGAACAAAATGTATGTTAAAAGCCTTGATATTTATGACTAAATGCTCTGATCTAATAAGAGGCTTATTTATTAAAACAGAGAGATGCCTCTCCACGGTGCGAGGCAGTGTCAGTGGGATGCCTGAGCCTCATACAGGCATGAGGATGGTCGTGCCACACCATTTTGTGGACAGTTTTGTTAAAAAACTTTTGATATCTCCACAAACATGATGCTCAGTTTCCCTCTGTGTTAATTCACATTTCAAATAAAATGTCTAAAAATGTCCTGACTCTCAGTCTGATGAATGCAATATTAGGCTACATTTTCAGTACCATCAACAGTTTTATCCTCTGTAAATCAGTCCTAAGGTCCTACCAGAATGTCTGTTTGCTCTGTCCTTGCTACAAATACATTTCAACTAAGCAGGGGTTTTGTAGCTGGGTGAAAAGTGGGACTAAATTACCAGGGCCCCAAGTGGGAGGAGGGCCCCTGAGGTTGTAGGTCATTGTGAACCTCGAGCTTACAGGGGCCCATGGCCAATGCTTGTGCATAGGACCCAGAATTGGGTGCTACACCCATGCAACTAAGTAATTAAGAACCTAGTAAAACTGTCCTGGGAGGTTCCATGACATGATGAGACCTTCCAGGCCTTAGAAAACATTTTAGCCAATTTTGATGGTTGCCTAACAAAGGCACTAAAAGGTTACGTTTTCTTTCTGTGAACAATGTTAATTTTGAAATGTGAAACTCCCAAATTCTATAGTTCTGATTTGAATTCATGCAGAATATGAGTTGGCATCTGAGAGTTGCCTGAATAGACACTGCAGGGAAAGGATGAACTTTTTGTTCAAAGGTCTTATCATGATAAGTTTCACATAATAAATAGTGACAAATAGATCATTGTACTGTATATTTCTGAATTTACTGATCAGAAAAAGTCCAAATATAAATTAAAAGCACAGATTTTCAATGTGGTCTCCAGAATTTGGTCGCTACAGTCACTTTGCTGCCCAGGTAAATAATGGTTTGACTGCGTTAGACTACAACCCTAAACAAGCCTTAACCAATGAGAGCAACACAACCCAAATGAGCACAAAGAGCAGCTTCCTCAAACAGAGCTAGACCAAAACTTGTGGTTCATAAATGAGCAGTTAGTGCAGTCCCATTAGAAAGTGTTTAAATACTCTCATTCAGAAATGTGTGGCAAGGAAAGTTGATGTAATATTTACTATTAATATGTTGGCATTTATTACTGCTCCCGTTTATCTTAAAACATCACAAAAAAAATTTCAGGTCAAGAAACAAGAGTTTATTGAGTTATACCTCGTAAGATTATTTACCAAGCGTGATTTGCTACCTGCTTTGCTTTTCGTCATTACTCTTCGACAAAAAGTATTCTCTCTCCTAAAGTTGCTATTTTGCTCTTTTTTCTTTTCTTTCATGCTCCACTCTCTCCATCCCACTTCTTCATCTCACCTTCCTTCAGTCTGCCAGGCCCAGCTCTTTGCGTGTGAGCGAAGCAATGGCTCTGTCTTTCAGCTTGTCAGGCGATGCGCATGTGGGCATAGACTGCACTGACTGGTTCTTCAGCCTTTTCCACAGGTACTCCATCTTAGCGTCACAATGCCAAGGGTTCAGGTTCAGCTCCACCCAGCTGATCCCTAAGCCGAGGGTGCCTGGGCTCAGGAACTGCAACCGGTTCTCCATCAGGTCCAAGTACTGCAGGCGGTTGAGTGTGTGGAAGATGGTAGCAGGGAGACTCTCCAGCTTGTTCTTCTGCAGAAAGAGGTGTGTTAGGTTAGCATTGTGGCTAAAGGTCTTGGCTTCCAGGGCCTGGAGTTTATTCTCGTCCAGGTAAAGTCGCTCCAGACTGTGAAGAGAATTAAAACTCTCGGTTGGGAGCTGTTCCAGGAAGTTCTGAGAGAGGTGCAGAATCTCCAGGCGGCCCAGGTTCTGAAGCAGAGCAGCAGGAACCTTTCTGAGCTGGTTTCCCGACAGGTCCAACCAGGTGAGCTTGCTGTCGTTAGGCAACCAGTCTGCACTGGCACTGGTAAGCAGGTTGTCTTTAAGCACCAGGTTGATTAGTGGGGCATGATGGAACACCTGAGGGGGCAGGTCCCGTAACTGGTTACCTGTGAGAGGGAGAGGACGTATGTAGGGCGTGAATACACCACAGCACAAAGTTGGAACAATGTGAACATTTTTCTCCGCCACCAACAAGGAGTTTGGTGGGGACGATATCTTACTTGAGGGTACCTCACTGATGACACTAGCAGTGTTGGGATTCAAACCCACAACCTTCTGATCGCAGGGGCAACTATCTAACACTTGACCACCAGCTGAGTATGTGGATTTAGGTTAAAAGACATCATACCCCAGGCAATCCAAATTGCCAATGGTTGCATGGCACCTGTGTCAACAGTAAAGGCCACATTAACAAGAAAAAACAGCCCACAGTGTCTGAGGGATGCACATTGTATGAGCGAACTTAGATCACTACAACTACTAATAACAACAAATATCATGAATAAATCCATGAAGATTTAATTAGCTCTCCCTAATCATCTAATCTAAATTAGCAGACTGGATAAATGTTATAAGCATAATAGCAACATTTATGATCATTTCACAAATGAAAATACCCACAAATGACACATAATCATATGTGTTAATTTAACTTTTTCCCAAGAGAACAAAAAAATCAGTGAAGGGTGCAACTGTCTAAGCATTGCCTCTTTCATTCGAGAGATCATGAGTTTAATCTCCAGCCAGCCATGAAGAAATCCAAGAAGAGCACTGTCTTTTTGCTTTCCCTGAAGAGATATGCCTGCTCGCTCCTCATTTGTTAGCTGACTTAAAAGAGCTGGGCATTAGTGTTCTCCTCCAAGTGTGTTGAGTCACTGGCTAGCAGTTCGGAAACATGTGGTGGAGCTTGATTTGAATTGGATTAAGCATGTGCTCACATTCAACTTACCAATACTGGTGGTCTCGTGTGATTGGGGGAATGGTTTGAACCAAATGGTTTTTATTTATTTAAGTGCAAAGCACTACTTACTGCGTGTCTCACATGATACTTGTGCAATTGTATTGCAACAATATTCGTTAGTCACTCTGTGTGTCAGTGGTTCAGTAAGAGACAGTGCCTCTTGTAGCCAGGCCAGTGTAAACTGCATATACCTTTTTCAAGAGTAATCTATGCATATACAACTTGATCTTCACTACCATGGACCCACCACCCACCTGAAAACTGGCCGTGTTACAACACATTTTGAATATCCTGTGTCAGCGTTGTCTGACAATCCATCAAGTGAAAATTAATTTGCTAGAATGCAGGGCATTTTGTGAGTGACAGTCAAGTCTAAATTTAATAAGAAGTGTCTGAAAGATGACCGGCGATTCTACATGGTGCTGACTCTTCTGATGACAACATATCTGTCATAGTTCAGAAGCACCAGCTACTGGTTGGTATAGATTATTCAAAGATTGTAATGTCTGGTAAGGTCAAGGATATCCTTGTTTCCAGTTATACTGTGTGAGAATCACTATTCATGCATACTGATCTCATAGTTACCTGTTTATCAAGGATATTTAGATAGTAGTACGTTGCATCACTTTGAGCAACAAACCAGCAATCCAATCTCTGCTGGGAGGTCTTGTTTCCTCCCATAGTCTGAATCTGTGTCAGGTGAATCTGAGATGCCTGTTGTTGTGACTGCGAGTGAGAATGTGTTTATTTAAAGGACTGGCAGCCTGGCCATTGTGTTTCTAAACTTTCTGTCCCATTAGCATCAGCATCGGAACATACTGTTTACAGACACCCAGTCCCTAACCAGTTCTGTGGAGTGAAGATTAGGCTTTTATCCAAAGCCACTCACCTGTGAGGTCTATGGTGTGGAGGTGAGGGAGACCTACAAGCATATCTGCGGGCAAGCTGGACAGACTGTTCCCTGGTAGGTGGAGCTCTTGCAGGAGGGGTGTGGCTCTCAGATCATTGATAGTGATGCTACTCAAGTTGGTGTACTGAATGGTTAGGGAAGTGGTGTTACCTGGGAGCCTGTCGATAGGAAAATAGGACAGAGAAGCATCGGGACATACCACCTCAGTGGTTGTACTGCTAAAGTGGCAGGTGCACCTTTGTGGACACGAGAATACGCCATGAAAGCTAGAACAGATGACCATGGTGATCACAGGGAGGAACCAGGAACCCATCTTCACAAGACTTCTGAAAACAAGAAGACAGGTTTTTCTTAACTATACATAAGTCCATTTTCAAGGAAGACAATTCTGGAAGCACCATTCTCATCAGCCACTTGGTTAGAAGCAGCCATCTTGTCCTTCCACTCACTGATCATTTGTGAGCTCTAATTACTGGGGATGGATCTTAAGATGTAAATATTTTAGTTGTTATTGTAATGTAAAATGTTAAACGTTTATTCAGCTATCCTAATAAGAATATAATTTCTCTTGATTTACTTCAGCCAGAAGGGTGTAATGTGTGTGCCAGCTGTTAGCCAACAGCCATTAAACAACAGAGGAAGCCGGGGCTTATAAAATGTGTGTGGTGCTACTGTACAAACAAGAGAAGCACACAGTCTTCGAAAGAATGGATAGATCCCAGTGAATATTGTATTTTTGCTTGAAATGCCCATCCCTATTTGGACTACATAGGTGTACCATTACAGGCTGAAGCCTGTTGCCATGTTTGAGGTAATAAAGTGTTCTACTCAACTCTTGCATATTACACCCTCTATCAATTTTGTGTTATTTGAAATGGAGAATCATCTGTATTATATAAGTTCAATGATTATACCAGTCCCTTAATATATTGATTAATTGTGTAAGATTTTTTTACCATTTTTACACACAGAGTAAAAATTAAGCAAATGAAATGTGATGCAGTGTATTGTTATATTATACTTGTGGTTGTTGTAGTATGTAATATTACATATTATACTTAAATAAAATGGAACACACATTTCCATATTCATTGTTTTAGAGGGTGAACACAGCGTAATTATAAACGCATTACACAAAGAAACAGAACTTACCTCTCAAACAAATGAAGTTCTCTCCAATACAGTCAGATCAGTGCCCAATTCTCTTCACATTTAAATGTCTTGAACCATTTCAGCAGGCTTTACTGGAATATGAGACAGGGGAAAATCCATCACTGAGTAAATAACACAGCTCTTCGAGTACTTTAGTCATCCACGCGAAGAAGAAAACTCATTGTATTGTGATAGAAAAAGAATAAATGATTATGAATAAAAGGACATAATCACAAAGCTCTAAAAGTAACTCACCAAAACAAAAATAATAAAAGTATTGTGTTCCATATGTGAGCAAACAACGATCTTCAGAGGTAATGTGGATTCTGACCAGATCAATAACAGTGAATAATTCACAGAAGGATTTCAGTGTCCTCACACATTGCACAATGCTGCACAACAAGTCTTGTATTTTCCTTCTCCTTTCAACATGAGGTTCCCACTTTACAAATTACTCACACATTAAACTGCTGTACTAAACAAGAGCATGACCTAACTCCACTTAACCTTGTTCACTGGCATGAGAAAAGTACATGGAAGAAAGTGCAAAAGTTTCAATGCAACAAAGAAAACACTGTGTGTGTTTCTTGGGGTGAAAATGAATACGATAATTGAATCGCTTTTGATAGCACAGTATTTGACTGAGAAAGACATTTTTCATTAATGATCATAGGCAACGATCAGTAATCACAGGAATAATCTGTGTACAGGCAGAGTGAAAGTGAGAAAGATAAAATGCACATTAGTAATAATCATAGGCGGTTCCCTGCCAAAGATTTAAATATAAATTTCTTATCGTGACATGCGCTGGCTCGAAGAACCAAACTAACGCTACGTGTGTTCAAGACGGACTACTTAAAGCGCTACACATGCGCGCTGACACACATGCGCAGCCCACATCCCACACCCTAAAAAGAAGAGACTTGCACACATGCAGCAACCCCGCACTAACCCAAACTCACCCCCAAACCGATGCGTCCCCCTCACATTAAAAAGGCTTCTGACGCCCCTGGCCCTGAACAACAGACAAAGCTGGCATAGCCTGGACCTTGATGGGGTAATTTGGCTAGTGGTTAGCCAGCACCTTAGGGCTAAAAGGCATCTTCCTGACCATTCTGCCTCATCCACCTCACCAGAGAAGTTGACTGGCCCACTCCAGCGGAAATGCAGCTGGGAACGTCACACCAGTCACACACAAAGCATACCCACCGTCAGAAACAGGGACTGTGTTTGTATTGCAGAGGTGAGGGGAACTGGAAACAACAGCTTGGAAGGAATCCACACAAAGACGATGTACCAAACAAACTTATTTCTTTTAATCAGTTTGTCTCGCCTGTTCTTATTTCTTTTTAATAACCGTTCTGTCTCTGTGTCTGTCCTTGTAGATCCTGGACTGGCAAGGAATGTAATTTCTCTTAATTTCCTCTGTGTCCTGTAGTTTCTCCATCACATCCTGTCAAATTAATGCCCTGAACAGTATCCCAGTCAGTAATACCTCAGGTACTATAGTTAGTGCTCCTGTAATGGTTGCCATCATACCAGAATCTACTTAGTTGCCCCAAAATCACAAAACCATGTCAACCTGTGCCCCCCTCACTGCTTATAGGACTGTGCTATTGAGCTCCTGCCGTGAGCCACACCTCCTCAGTCACATGATTATCTCCCATTAGAGCATAAACCACGGTCCATGGAAGAAAATGTGGTGCCAAGCTGTTCATGTGCTGGTCCATGTCTCTGATCCTATGGTTTTTTTCTTCTTGGAGAAAAAGGCTGGCACATGATGGTCCTGGTGGTTGTCAGCCAGTTTGGTAAGGAATGTCAATTTTTTATTTATATGAGAGGGAAGAGACTTGTAAAAGTCAGGCTGAATGCATGGTGCCAGAACCAGTCAGATTCCTACAGGCTTATTATCATAGCCCTCACCCCAGCAGTACATGCAGAGCCCTTAGTCTCTCTTTACTTCCTGGAAGTAAAAATTAGTGCAGTGAATGACCTAAAAGAAAAGGCAAGCAGTGCCCTGTATTCAATAAAAATGTCTTTAACACCGAAAACCTGATTATAATTTGATCCTGGTCATTGTACTTTACATTACTGATGTTCCACTCACAAATTACTTTCTGTCAGTAAATCAAGAATAACTGACCAGAAATGTTGTAACTGGCTACAAAGAGATGACTGTGAATGTTTATTGTAGGACAGGGGAGGTTGATACAACTGCCTACATATGTATATATTGTAACACATTTGAACAACACATTAGCAATTTCAGGTCATTGGGTCAGTGAAATATTAGTTAAACTGGGAGAGGAGACGAAGGCAAAAACCTTAGCAAGATATGTATAAATATATACAAGTGTCATACACACCAGGACTGTGAGTAAACACTGATTGAGAAGATGACATATGGAGAGAGACATAGATACAGAAAGAAGGAGGGACAGAGAGAGAGGTGTGCCGTAAGTGAGTGTATGAGAGAGAGAGAGAGAGAGAGAGAGAGAGAGAGAGAGATAGAGA
>JBBMFX010000148.1:10710293-10734839 GCA_037832545.1 Rhabdalestes septentrionalis | reverse complement strand
TGTGAAAGCGCCTGCTTGTGTTTGGCCACTCAACCAGTGTACACTTCCACTGACGCGCGCGCGCACACACACACACACACACACACACGCGCGCACACACAGGCAAAATGAAGTGACTTTATTCCAGTGGTTCCCAGCAGTGTTTCAGGAGACGCTCCGTCCCACAGATTTTCTTGTTTTTCCTACTCGCGCGACTCATCTCTCTGATCTGCTAAGTGACGTGGCAAGCGCTGTAAGGGAAAAGTGCTCCTCCCAGACCGGGGTGAAGAACATCTGCTTTATTCGAACACAAACTACTTCCAAACCTCTGGCAACCGAGTCTCTCACCCCTGTGCGCCACAGAGCCGCTGGCGTCTCCAGGTCCCTCTGTAACTGTTGCGCGCGGCTCTCTGGGGAAGGTGCGCCACCCCCACCCCCCACCCCCTCCAATAAAGTGACAAAAGGGAGGGGGATAGGGGGGAGGAGGAGGAGTGCGAGGATCGGAGTGAGTCTCGGGGGCTCTCAGCGTCTCAGTCGCGATGGAGGGCTCGAGCGCCGCGCTCCTGAATGCCACAGCGCTGGCGCGCGGCACCGGGACGCGCGGGCGGGACCCCGAGGCCTTCTGGGACTCGCCCCTCAGCCACGGCATCAGCGTGTTCGTGGCCCTGACACTGGGCTTCACCATGCTGGGTCTGGGCTGCACGGCAGAGCTGCGCGAGCTGCGGGAGCAGGCACGGCGGCCGGTGGGCGTGCTGCTGGCCGCGCTGTGCCAGTTCGTGCTCATGCCACTGCTCGCCTTCGCGCTCGCTCTCGCATTCTCTCTGGACGACGGAGCGGCGGTGGCGGTCCTACTCTGCGGCTGCTGCCCGGGGGGCAACCTGTCAAACATCATGACCCTGTTGGTCAACGGAGAGATGAACCTCAGGTAGAACGCGCGCGCCGCACTGTGCAGAAATACACACACACACACACACACACACACACACACACACACACAAACACACACACAGCAATTTGTTTTAATAGTGCATAGTTTTGACCGCTTGATCAACAAAATTGAAGATATCCTCCTGTGAACTGAAGAAAAAAGTGTATTGTTTTACAATTTCTGTGTGATTTTCTTTCTAAAAAACAGCATGTCCACCACAGACAACAGAACAATTTCCGTGTGAATATAGAACTGAATATAGAAAATGAAAAAGTTTTATTAATCTAAGAACACATTCAATTAGATAAAAACAATAAAATTCTGTAACATGCTGTTGTCTGTTGCTTGCGAGTACAACGAAACATGTATATTACTTCAACAGTGAATTACATCATAGAACATCCTCTGGATATTTTAGGTGTGATAGTCCTTGAGGCGTTTTCTTTTTGATTATGCAGAGGAACATTTTGCATTTACTGCACCTCATGCATGTCTTGCCGAACACTCCTTGTTCCCAGCATGCAAACCCATCACACGCCACATCACTGGAAAGCTCAGGATGTCCTCAACAGAACACTATATGACTTGATGGGGTAACTCCAAATACTTAACGACGCTACAGATGAACAATATGTCCATTATAAAGGATGTAAATAAATGCACCTGGTAATGTTGTTATAATTATTATTTTCTAAGTAGAGTATCATGTATTGTCCTGTAATATTCAAATAAAATTTCAATAAATCTCTATTTTCATAGTTAACGGGGCAACATTTATATAAAATAATCACACCTGTATAAACAAATTGAAAACAGATCACTCGATGATAAAAAAAATATTTTCCTTTTAGTTTGATTCATTTGATGGTGATCAGAAATGTCTGTACAAGTCCCATAAACAGGCCCCCCTCCCTGTGTGCTTTAATACTTTAATATTCCCGATAAAACAAGCTTCTACAAACACCATGTGTTAGAAATACTTAAGAGCAAGCAGGGGTTCTTTCTTCTAAGGATCTTAAGTTTGTTCATGATCCGGACTGTCTATGTGAAACATTCTGTCCTCTTGTCTTCTTATACGCTTGTCTTTTATTGTTATAGTTTTATACGTACACTGTGTGTAAACATAGTTACATGTTTAAACCGTGGGCTCTGAACCTCGTCGTTTCGTTTTTTTTCTCTGTACCCGTATATAGAAAAAAATGACAATAAAATACACTTTGACTTTGACTTAAAGCTGGCCCTGAAATGGGAGAGTATACTACCCAGAATAACTGGGATAGGTGTGTTAGAGCGGGGGACATGGAATAATGACCGTCACAGTGTGTTTCTCTTGCCCCCACAGTGTGATCATGACCATCTCGTCCACGCTGCTGGCGCTGCTCTTCACGCCGCTCTGTCTGTGGATCTACAGCCGCGCATGGATCCGCGCGCCAGCCGTGCAGCTGCTGCCCCTTGGTGCCATCACACTCACGCTCTGCAGCACGCTCGTGCCCATCGGCCTGGGGCTCGCGCTCCGCTACAGGTACCCGCGCGTCGCAGACAGAGTGCTCAAGGTGAGAAGAGAACATTTACATTATATGTGCAAAAGTAATGAGTTACTTCTAACATTCACTACACCATTAATTTCTGATACAGGTGTTCAGTTGTGCATTGTATAATGTTTCATCTCCAGAGAAAATTACTGCTTATAGAATAGGATGCTCTTGTGCTGCATAATGTCACGTTGAGGGCTACAGAGGGGTATGGGGAGTGTTTCCCTCCCGAACACCACCCCTAAAATTTGGACAGGGAAGCAATGGAACTCTTCTCTGAAGCGCTGGAGATCCCCCTTTGGGATGAGTTGAAGTGTTCCAGAATAATCCTCCAACATGAGTACCTGACCTCACTCACTAGGGTGGCAGAAGGCAATCAAATCCACATATCAGTGTAACAACATCTAGTGTAAAGCTTAACCAGAAGAGCTAAAAGTGATCAAACTCCCTTTGGATAAGAAAAGATAACCCTCTAATTGTCCCAAAGTTTGGAGTTTCGTAAAAGCATTAACTCTCCCCGTTGAGGAATGGAACCTTGGTCTTTTGTGTGATCAGCGGAGATACTGTCCACTGTAGTAACAGAGACTATGCATCCTTTTTCCTACACTGTGTTTCTAATTCTCATCACAATCTCAGTGAGCTACAGAGAAGAGGTTTAATAATATACTCGAATTTTAGAAGAAAATGGATCCACATTGTCCACATATGTGGGGTTGATGGTCATGTGGAGTCATGATAATGAGCAGAGCATCCTAGACTCTCTTTAGTAATTGGCTTTACACTACACTGGCCTGAACATACAAAAAGATTCCTTCTGGATGATATGATCTTTCATTAAATAGCAGGGATCAGTTCTTATAAAACCTGATGTGAAAGTAATATACCCAGCACATTCTCATCTCATTCTTAAGACTAGTGAAAATGATTACAGCAAGCAACCCAGAACTCTCCACAACACAGAAAAACTATGTGAAATGCAACAGCAATACATTCAGTAAACAAACTAGAAAGCTTAGTGAACATGCTCATAATAAATACCTAGAAATAAAGCTCCATTATTTGTATACAGATATAGCAAATACCATGCCCCACTGCTACAATACTCTTCTATACCATAATATTATTGTATACTATACTATATTATACAGCTAGCCTTTTCAGTTTGTTTTATTTAACAAATCTGCAAGATAAAAAACAGAGGTTTTGGTTAATAAATGCCAGCTATTCATATAATTTAGCAAAATAATCTTTACAAGTTTTTAAAGCAATAACAAATTAGCAATTATTTTAAAGACTCCTGATTCCTGTTGAGTAAGTGTTTTTTTTTCTTCTCGTAGCAAAAGTCGGCCACACCCTGCTTGTTGTCACAGCCTGCATCTTTTTTTTCGCAGAGCTAACCAGAAACCCTGCGCTGTCACTATTCGTACAACAGTGACATTCGGAGTTTGGCCATTATAAAGAGACAGGACCCCCGAGGGCCAGAACCATGTTCCATGTGCTCGTAAAAGGGTCCTCCTTTCAGTTAGGCTTATCTAAGAACAGCTTGAAATGGGCTGGATGGTGACAGTGAGATAGAGAGGGAGGGCGAGAAGGAGGGAGTAGGGGGAGAGTGATAAAGGAATGGAGGCTATGATGTGTGTGTGTGTGTGTGTGTGTCATTGTGAGTGTGTTTTCCCAGTGTTGGGGGAGGAGAGTGATGCACATTAAGGCGAGTGGATAAAAGCACACTGCGCTGTCACTTACGAGTCTTCGCTCTTTTCTCCTGATGAATGGCACACGATCAGCGCACGTCTGGGCATCTTTGTTCTGGCACTCATTCATTTTAAGCTTTGGCTCATAAAGGAATCTGTTGATGAATAAATCTGTGCATTGTTTGTGCCAGCAAGATCGATCTAATTAAAATATGCATTTATTAGGCTTTTTTTTACTGTTTGCATGAATCTTTCAGTGTCAAATTCAAACCCACAGTGCTGAATTACCTGCTGTGGTACTGAATCAATCTATAAAGCATGGAATTGAGCCTCAGTGTTAGTCTAAGTCTTATTAGGGTTCTAAAAAATGTGTGAACAGCACTGTTTCCGATCATTTTCAATCAGAGACGTCACTGGGCACCTTGCTTTCACACTGCTTTAAGTTCAGAAAGCTCTGAGACTGCAGTCTGAATATCAGTGTCATTTCAGTACATCATGCATTCCCAAGCCTGAGCATTTCCTGTGTTGACTGTGAAGAGCAGGGAGGCTCCAGGATCAGGGCAGGGCAGTTTTTAAAACAACATTTTTTGTAAAAAGTTAATAAAATGTACTTAAAAATGCAACAGAAAGATTTGGTGATGAATGTGCAGCGTGGCGCTCATCTTTCCTTCTAGTCGCTCACTTAGGAAAATTACAGCAAGACGCGACTGAACACTTAAGGAGTATATTTCTGTTGTTTCGACCATAAAAGTTACGTATATAGTTTACCAAAAAATCTGAAAAACTATTGGCAGGACAAAATTAGTTAATAATATTTTGCATTAGTTGAATATTTGTATCCTTAAAGTAATGAATGAAATCTGTGCTGAATTAACTCTTGTTACACCTCATATTACCTCAGAGCTGAATCCATTCATTTAGTAGATTCAGCACTTTAGCTGTTCCTATTCACAGTTAAGATACGAAGACAGTTTCTGGACTTATTTTAATGAGGTACAATAACAAACAGCCAATCGAGCAAATTACAAATTGTATTGACACACTAACAAAAACAGCCTGTTTAATACTAACAGGGGAAGGAGAGTTAGAAAAAAAATTTATCTTGTAAGAATGTTTTTAGTGGAGATTGACAAAAAAATACATTAAAAACGATCTACCATTTGAACCAAAATTGTAAAAAGAGCCTGCAGAGGAGCTGGGGCTGCCTTTGTAACAGAACCAGTGTCATGACAAACTGATTTTCTGGTGCTCTTACCTGCCCACCAGGTGTCACTGTGGCTGCTGTTTGTCACGCTCCTGATGCTCTTCATCATGACCGGTATCTTGCTGGGTCCTGAGCTGCTGGCCACCATCCCTCCTGCCGTGTACGTGGTGGCTGTGCTGATGCCTCTGACCGGTTACGCGGCCGGCTACGGCCTGGCCGTGCTCTTCGCCCTGCCGCCCAACAGCTGCCGCACCGTGTCCTTGGAGACAGGCTGCCAGAACGTGCAGCTGTGCACGGCCATCCTGAAGCTGGCGTTTCCGCCCGAGCTGATGGGCGGCATGTACATGTTCCCGCTGCTGTACGCGCTCTTTCAGTCCGCAGAGGCCGGCGTCTTCATCCTGGGCTACAGGGTGTACCGGAGGGAGGTGCTGCGCAAGCAGGACCTGGAGCAAGAGGGTGAAGATGACACCAACATCACCTACAAGACGCTGAAGGAAGAGGATGGGCCATTCGACACAGCATACGGCTCGGTGACCGTGAGTGACCCCAACACCATCACTCTGGAGACCCGGGCAGGGGCAGGGAGCCCAACACCTGTATAGAGATTCATTCATGTCACAAACCAGCAACTGGTTAAAGAAATATGAATGATTCAGCAGGAGTCCAAAGACTGACACTAGTCTCAGTAAAAAGCCATTCCAGCCATTGCCTCGTGTGGATAAGTGACTTTGTATTGATTCTGTATTTGTAATTACTGGGAGCCAGGGATGGGAGCAAGCAAGGGCAGAGCCTGTTTATCTGTGGTCTCTCCAGAAATCATGGTCTGGGATCAGTACAGATTGCACAGGTCTGTACACAATCAGACTGGGTTCAAATGGGCAAATCCAACACAGAGATCTGGCATTTAACTAGATCTGAATGATTGGGGTAAAACATTTAATTATTTTTTATAAATTAAATTGCAGACCCGTTCTGTTGGCCCAGAATATCCACTTTCTCTGGCATGAGGCAGTTTATGCAAAGTGTCGGACTCCCAGTTAAGGATGTGGTATCCTGTTGTTACATACATGGGCATTTAACCTGATAGGTCTAACTCCTCCACAGGCAGTTTCCAGGTGCAGAATTCAATTCTCTAACATTGTTGATAATGTAGGCTCTAATCAGCAATAAGTACTCATACTATTTTAGTTTATGCTTATGCTTATTTATTTTATTTTATGAGTTTTACAGTTATCTTCACAAAAACAACAGTAATCTTTCTGAAATGTTACAAAACAAAGGAGGGGTTGTCATTCGCTTTTTTGGAGCTCTGAGTCACAGGTACAGTAAATGTCTGAGCACTGCCCTAATGCACCATTAGAGACTCAGAGACCGATCAGAGAGACTCAGGGAGAGGTGGGAGGCTCATACTGGAGACCCAGTCAAAGCTAGGGACAAAGACCACAGACCACCTGGCCTGACAGACATTTTGCATGCGTTAATGGTATTACTTGCTGCTAAGGTATTATAACCTGCAGTGGGTAAAATGTAATCACCACTCGGACTTGTTAAATGGCACCCAAGCGAATTGGCGGTAATCTCATCTGTGCTGAATGTAGAACAGCCCTGCCATGAGAGAAGCCAATTATATGGAAAAATAAATGAAAAGAATTAGATTAATCCCCCATCTTGGGCTGAAAATCTGAGCCTAGAGACTTTGTCCATAAAATCTGCATCAACCATGCTTTCTTGAGAATCGGCATGTTTAGCTTAATTGATTGTCATAATTCATTCAGCCTTCATGACAGTTTATTGTTAATTGTTTGGCATGCTATTCAGATATAGAAAAGAAAAGTGGCTCCTAATGACATATGTGGCTTCATTACCCATGGAGACGGTACAAGTCAACTGCTGTTTTAATTTCACATTAAATGCAGAAATAACCTGACTGTGTAAAGCCACTGACACCAGTGATCTGTATTTATTGGTATGAAGGAGTCAGAGATGTTCTGTTAAATGGTAATCAAATCCAACATGGCCGAGTTAAAGTCAACTTTATCGGGTGAAAACTGATTTCAGTACGATCGCAGATCAGGACAAGTTTCTCCATCCATCATCTATATAAAACGAGGCTGATAAAAAAGTATAATAAATCCAATGTAAGTGGTATGAATAAAATAACAGTGGAAAGGAGTGTGTCGTCTCTCCCCATTCCTGTATTCTTTTACACAGTACTGCACTGTATTATTCCTTACAACAGCACACCTGACCCAGCTTAAGAGGGACTTGGAATCTTTCCATTTTAAATAAACCCTAGATAAAAACACCAAAAGCAGGGGAAGGTGCCTGATGGGCAATGTCCACTGACCTTTTTTTCTGTCACTGACTTACCTATCCCTAAAGTAAAGTGGCCCGTTAGAGTCAGGCATTACCACTCCACAGCACAGCCCACAAAGTGAATGCTGTGAAATTCTTTCTCTTCTTTTAACCCATTCACAAAGTGCAGCAGTGGGAAGCTAGTAACTCAGCACCTCAGGAGTGTTTTGGTGTGTGGGGATGGTACCTTGCTAATGGATACTGCAGTGGTGCCACTGGCAGCTCTGGGATTTAAACCCATGACCTTCAGACCTTGAGGGTAAATCCCTAACCACCAGGCCACTAGTTCCTCACAAAAGCCTGCAAAAAATTTCAATAAAATACCAACTGTCACATTGCCTATTTCAACGGCCAAAGGGGATTTGCAAATAGCTTGATATTTTCTAAAGTACCTCAATTCACATTCATCAGAGCAGCTCAACAAAACAGATACAAGCCGGGTGTTCGGAACTTAGCCTGCTACCTTTTAAAATGAAGACATTAATATGGAGTCTTTTCACAACTATAACAGCTTCCACAGACCTGGGAAGATATTCCACAAGATTTTGGAATTTTTACCCACTGATTCTGTAAAGTATTTATGAGGTCTGACACTGATATTGGATGAGAATCTCCGTTCCAGTACATCCCAAATGTGTTGGATGGAGTTGAGGTCCGGACAAGTTCTTCCACACTCATCTAGCCAACTCTTCTTTATGGTGCTTGCTTTGTGCACTGGGGTACAGTCGTGCTGGAATGGAAAAGCTTCTTCCCCAAACTGTGTCCACAAAGTTAGAAGCATGGTGAAAATTCCATGGTATGCTGAAGCATTAAGGTTACCCTTCACTGGACGTAAGGGACCACCTGAATTCAGTACCTCTTCAGTAAGAGGTGTGTCCTAATACTTTTGACCATATAGTGCATTTCAGAAAGTAGGATTTCTCATCAGGTCAGATATCCCATACAAAATATGTATATGTGAAGTGATTTTAATGCAAGTAGGAGAGTTTGGATGGTGATACTGACTGGACTGTTCACTTCTTTCCTTGGTGCTGATTAAAACAATGCTGACAAAAAACACTGGTAGAGCTGACCTCATCATCTGGGTCCTTCAACACCATAAGGATGAATATGTGATGTATGCCAACAAAACTCGAGGCCTGTGAATGGACCACGTCCAAGTTCACTGCCGCTGTGACTGAACCTTAATCATGTGTACCTAATCACTTTTTTTAAAATTTGACTGTTATGAACAGGTCAAAGAAAAAAAAAAATGCTCCGCTTGACTTCTAGTCTTCTCTCTATGCTGGGCATTTTGGTTTGACCTGCTACTTCTGTTGAAATTATTAAACATTAAAATAATACTGCTGCTGTAAATGAAGAAGTTATGTGCAAAGACCACATGCACTGTGTCTGTCCACGATACGCTCCAAAACACCTTCAAGTACAATGAAAAAATGTCATACATGTGTTTGCAGTTATTACTTTCAGTGTTTTATAATAACAATGTAAAATTAGTACATTATAGTAATAAGGTTTAATATACATTATATTACACTATATACCATATAGTATATAGAATATCATTGCTGTCCAGCCAAAACCTCATATGTCAAAAACCGCCATTTTTCAGGAAAATTAAAAAACAATGTGTATTCTAAATAAATTAATACTGTGCCATTAAAATTGGTATAATTCTTTTCAACACTTTTCATTAGTTAATAATTGACCAATATCCTCGATTTATGAAAAAAAAAACAAAGACCAAAAGAAGAGTTATGAGGTTTTCACAAAACAGCGATGAAATATAGAATATTGTAAGGGATATGTGCGCACCTACTAATCCCAAGACATTGTAGGGCCAAATTTGGGTGAAATATAAAAGACAGAATTGGAACCGGGGAGCCAAAACAGTCAGCTCTTATTGAGAGGAGCCAAATGACCAGGTTAACTTAAGGGATTTTCCCTCACTGCTGCAGATGGACGCGTGTTCTTCCACGCCTGGTCTTAATTGCATGTGACTGCACACCTGCAGCCAATCAGCTCTTCTACTTAAACCTGCCATGTTGAGCCCAACTTTGGCTAAGCGAAAAAGGAACAAAAATGGCTATGTACAGAGATGAGGCCCTAGACACCTATCTCTACTCCTCCTACAACCCTTACTCTTACAGGTGCCCCAAGTCCAGGAACTGGAGGCAGAAGAGCTACTTCTCAGCGTTCGGAGAGGGTGAAAGCTACCTGGACAACTACCACCGTGCGCAGCTCCGGTCCATTCTGTCCCAGATCAACCCCAACCTCACCCCGCGTCTCAGGAAGGCCAATACCCGGGACGTGGCCGTGCAGGTGAACCCGAGGGCGGACGCTTCCATCCAGTGCTCGCTCGGGCCTCGTACGCTGCTTCGGGCGCGCATGCGAAGGCCTGACGGACAGACACCCGGCGGGCAGACACCTGGCAGTCCCACCCCTGCAGGCAGTGGGCCGGGGGGTGTCCGCTTCCCCCGAACTCAGGCGGTCTACTCCCCCATTATTGGCAGGGGGCTGGCAGCCTTCCTCCTAAAGGATGAAGCGGAGAAGCGGCAGGGAGGGACTGGAGAAAAGGAGAAAGAGATTGTCGGAGAGAGCAAAGAAAACAGTGAGCAAGATGAAAACAAGCTTAGTCCTGAGAAAAGCATTGAAGGAAGTGAGCAGACTGGAGTTCTGGACTATTCAAGTAAGTGTGAGACTGACAGTGGACAGGAGGATTCGGAGGCCAAGAGCAAGGGCAGAGTGAGGTTTCAGGTAAGATGTTTGTCTCCTCATAATGCGACTCCCCAACCCCACACCTTTTAAAATTTAAATGCATTTACAGAAGAGATTAAGCTTGGGTTTTGTGATTTTGTGGTCACTGAAAACGGAACAACTTATCAGTAAGTGCATAATCAGGACTGTAAATTGGGTCATGCCTAAAATTCCCCTCGATTATAGCCCCTTTAAACCATGTAAATAATGGATTCAGGGTCTGGGCTGACCACACCTAATTTTGGTTCCAGTTTGATCCTTTTGAAGAGGAGTGCTTATTCTCATTAGCTGATTAAGCCACACCTGAGCCAGATCAGGGGAGTCTGAGCAAGCAGGGTGGCGATCATCCAGGACGGATGTTGAGAACTGTAGTGTTGAACATGAGGGAAGCTCAGGACCAGAGTCAGGATCTGCCCCAACTAGGTGTGCTGGAACATGGTGAACTAACCACTACCTTTTGTCTTACTAGTTTCTGGAACAGAAGTATGGTTACTACCACTGCAGAGACTGTAACCTGCGCTGGGAGAGTGCATATGTGTGGTGTGTTCAGGGCACGAGCAAGGTAGGCATGCAGTTTGGCTTGAGACTCTTGTTGCTGGACATGCTGCCACAATATCCTCTTCTCCCAGGTCTACTTTAAGCAGTTCTGCAGGACATGTCAGATGGCATTTAACCCGTACCGTGTGGAGGACATAACCTGTCAGGTAAGCTGGTCTGTAGTTTGAGTGGGTGTTTTTGAAGCATTTATATAAAAAAAAAAATCTTTCCAGAGCTGTAAGAAGGCACGCTGCACTTGTCCCGGAACAGCACGCCATGTTGACCCCAAACGTCCTCACAGACAAGACCTTTGTGGTCGCTGCAAAGGCAAGCGGCTCTCCTGTGACAGCACTTTCAGTTTCAAGTACATTATCTAACCTACCCAACCCCTACATGGAGGTTCCTGCACTGCTGTTTTGCCCCATGGCTTGGGAGAGGATCTACAGCTGGTCTCATGTTGAGGCTGGTCCTGCGTAGAAAGGCCTGGGTCAGTACCTGAGCGCTGGGATCGGTTGCTCAGTCATGTTTTGCAGGAACCACTTTGAAAAAGTAAAATAAAAATGGCAATTACAGCAACCCTTTGTCTTGGTGGTCATTATAGCTGAAGTTGGGGTGGATGCTCAAATGAAATGAGGTGTAGGCTAATCATCTTGGAATTGGTACAATTAACAGTGAATGGGTTTTCCTACACTTCCCAAAAACATTTTCTGAGCTCTGGGTGATCTTTTGGACCATTTAATAATCTTGAGCTATTAGTTAAATAAAAGCAGTTGTGGCAATAATCACTCAAAAGGAAACAATGTAAGCCGTTTGATGGGTGTGCTTCAATAGTCACTCTGAACTAAATGCAGAACAAATGGTCATTTTAAATTAAATGTCTAGGTATGCACTGTGTAGGATATGAACAGGATCAGGGCTGGGCACCCCCTGCTATAAAGGCTGGACAACAGCTAAACCAGTGTGTGTGTGTGTGGGGCAGGTACACTCCAGTGAAGAAAATGAAGTCAAAATGCTGTCGGGCTGAAAAAAGGTCATGTTTTGAAGCCCAGAAACACTGTGGGGTCCCCAGGATTGGGTTTGGTCTCTATGCCAATCCACTGGGCATCTAGGCCAGTGACCATGAAAAAAGTAGAGGAAGCAGTTGCATCTGATTAGATTTTTATTTAATCAGGACGAGGGAAGGCAAGTGAGTGAGAGAAGAAGGGGGAGGGGGGGGGGAGGAGGAAAGACATAAGGGGGGGGTGGGCATGGGATAATGCACCTCTAAATAAAAACTACTTTTCAGGTAAATATATCCATATATTCATTAAATAAGAACAGCATTCAAAATGTACCAGATAAGCAGCAGAGGAGTTCTGTGAGGAATGGATACAGTGAACTTTTTTTCTTTTTAAATGTGCCACCATATTGTGACCTCCCTCCTCCAGCACTGTATGTAAGCACAGGCTTGTCTGTTTGATTTTTTTTTTTGTCCTGCAGTCGAGTGAAGCGAAGCGCAGCGGAGACGCCGCTCCATCAGTGCTGCCCTGAGCCCGAGATTGACCACAGAGCCAACGTGGGAAAAAACAAAAAACCCCAGCCCCAGTTTCTCCCCTCTTGGGCTTTTGGAGATGGCTCTCAGCAGAAGACTGCGAGCCAATATGAAGATCACAGTGGAGATTAAGGAATGCATATGGTCAAGCATAGCTGGACAAAGGCAAGAGAAACCATCCGAGTGACAAGAACAGAGCACTCCCGTCCTCTGCATCCAGCCAGACTTGCTTGTTAATAGGGAAACAGTGAAGTTCAGGGACTTGCCTAACTATGATGGACAGGATTGTTAGTGACTGTTACAGCTGGATTTTTTTTCTTTTTTGTTTTTTGCATTAGCTTCATACTCTATTCTGGTCGAACAGTGCATTACACAAATTTACAAGGGAAAAATACTGCTTTTACACTATACATTTTTTCTAAAATATATACAGAGTACAATAAGTTATTGATATTTCCATAATGAGTTGCAGCCAGTTTTTTGCACTTTGTGCATTTTTAATGTGCTAATGTGCATGTGTGTAAGAGAGAATGTGTGTGCAAATATCAGCATATGTAAAAACACTCTCGCTTGCGCGCGCACACACACCCGGACACACTCCCCGTGCCTCAACCCACACTGACAAATGAATGTATGGATGTCTACAGGCAGCTACTTATTTGGTTATAGAGGAGTTTTGTTAGAGCAACCCAGTGAAAGCTAAAGTTTCTCCCCAATGCAGGTCAATAAAGTTAACCAGATAAACCTCTCTTTATACAGAGTCTGAGGGCCAAGCCCTCACTTTTCAATAAGACATTAAATATCCTAACATTTACAATCTAGGATTGTTAGCTCTAATAAAAATACATTTTTCAAAAAAATATTTCTTGCAGTGCTTTTTTACTTTCAAGCATGCATCTGAAACCTCTTGTTTTTGCATTTTTTAATATGTACTTACTGATTTGTGGTTATTGAGTAAAATGTGACAGGAAGTCTCCATTGTGACTTGCCAGTTCTCACACACTCCATGGATGCGCGGTTTATGTAGCCACAAGCCATTTTACCAAACCCACTTTGTTTTCCCCATCCTCAAACAGAGCAGTCATCAGCCACTGCACATCTATTGGACATTCTGCCTCTAGTTCAGCATCATCATTGCCCAGCTTTCCGCAAACTGTCCTCGAGCGATCTGGTCCTTGGTCCGTTACATTTCTTTAAAAGCTGAAGTTCAGTGCTGCACTGTTTTGGAGAAAAACGACGAGCAACAATGGAACAGGGAGGGATGAGGGGAGAGGTGGAATTTATGTATTCAGTTCTTTCAGTCAGTATGACCCTCACACACATCCTTTAGCCCTTTAAAGTGAAGTCTCCACAAATGCCCTAACCCTGACATCCCCCACCCTCGTACCTCCCCATTCCAGATCAGACACCTCACTGCTATCCCTCCTGGAACCAGTACAAATTTCCAGCCCATGTGCTCCCACGGGCCATCACAGTCCAGTGCTGAGGACTGTACTGTGGGTGTTGATCTTTGTCTGGGGAGCGGGCGTTTGGCTGTAGATGAGGCTCTGGGGCGTCTGCACCCGGCGTAAGGCCTCGCGGATCTGCAGGTTGAGTTCCATGAGGCGGGCGCTAGCCAGAGACAGATCCCTGCTGGGCCCTACCACAGCCAGGCAGCCTGTCTGGCCCAGCGTCTGGTGCCGGAAGTAGATATGCAGCAAAGTCTGCACTGCATCGTCCTTTTCACTTCCGAATATGTCATTTGGCCACAAGCATCTGGAAGATGAGGGGGAAGGAGGGTGGGTGAAAAGGCAGGAGAATAAAAAAGAAACAAAAAAAAGAAATGTATCAGATCAATTCATCAACTCCCTTACTACAAGGCAGGTCAGATTGTGCACAATTCTGTTAAGGCTGGCAGGAGAAAATGTAACTGTGTATACTGACGATTGTCATTTTGGTCTGTTTGAAGCAGAACTGTGCTCAGCAGCCTGTTAACACTTGGCATCACCAGTAAAGTTTTCATGTCCTAGGTTTAGGGCTGTGACTAGCAGTTATTTCTACAATTGGTTAACTCAATACTTTTTTTAGGAATTGAGAAAATGTGTACTTGTTCATTATCGGTGTTTTGGGAAAAGCCATCTACACTTTGTGTCTTAAACTGTACAGTTTTGTTACTATAATGAGTTGAAAATCTCAAACGTCTCTTTGTTGATTCCTTTTACTTTGCCTCTCTATTGCACAACAAGTTATTTTCTTCCTTCATGATGTATGAGTAAGGAAGACATATGTGTCAGGGAGAGAAACGCCTGTGTGTGAGTGTGTGTGTTTACCTGAAGGCTTTGACTTGTGCGATTGCAGAAGTAAAGTCTCGTGCTCGTAGACTCTCGATCAGTGAATGAATGGCCGTCTCTGTACTGGACTGAACTGCTTCCGACACGCTCACTCCCTCCTGACCGTCACTCACTGACTCCACCTCCTTCAGACAGCTCTCCAAGATGGCAAGCTCCTCTGACATATTTGTTACCTACAAAACAACACCTATTTCTTACAAAAAAAACCTCACAAAAGCAAATTTCATTGCCTAAAAACCTGATTCAAGCTTTAAAAACAACAGTGACGTTTGTACACAGAACCATTAAAACACTAATGGCCCATACACACTGTGTGTAGTTTATAGAGGTCGGTAAGTGTGTTAGCATTGATCTGTGATTAGTTGAATGGCTTGGCTCTGGCCCATATGTGGAAGATCAGTCTCACTCTGAGACCACCTAATCTAGTTACGACGACTGTGTAAGAACTCAGAGTACAAATAAATCTTACAGCACACTCACAGTGCCACCCACACACGTGCCGACAATATATCTAATAAATGGCATGAGTGACTAAGCAGCTCCTTCCAAATTTTGATGTGTTCAGGGCAGCTTCCATTTATTTAGTCTTCTTTCAGTTTAACAGAAAACTGATTGAAAAACAAGTCCATTCTATCATTGAAAAAAATCACAATGTGAAGAGCAGCAATATTTTAAAAAGTTTCAGGATTTCTGCTAATGATAATTTTGCATAATACGTTAATCTATAGATAGTTACTGATGCACAGATCTAATAAACAAAATTGTAGACCAGAAAATGGTATAAAACAAACCATGTTATCTTTACCACTGCCATTTTAACAGGAACTGATCAGAGTAGGCTGTTAAAAGTGATTTCGTAAAAACGACTAAACTCTGGCCAGAAGTTAGTCTCCACTGACCAGACAGATGCACATTTCAGTTCTCTGGTTTAGGCAGGCTACTCTGTGGCACAACACCACCTAAATATTAAAATGTGTTATTGGAGAAAGGTGCACCAAACATTACTTTAGAGATTCTCGGTCTCAGAAGCAGTGTTCAGTGATTGCATAACAGCAGTGATTGCATAAGAGTTTTAGCACAGCATAGGTTACTTTTTCAATTTCATGGTATGATACAATACTTAATCTGGACTTTACAACTGGCCGGCTGAGTTATCTGATCTGATATTTATACATTGTTCTTTTTCGTTAAAATTATTTTCCAGATAAGGGGAGCTACAGGAACCGTGATCTGTAACTAAATATTTTTCTAACAGTAAATGGGTTCCAAGTGAAGTGTCACAGATATCCTAAACTCACATATACAGAGTAAATTTAGCATATCGTCATTGAGCAATGCCCACATGTATGTCTTGAAAATAATAACACCAAGCAGACGGTGCAGGACTAGTATCTGTACTACAAATGATTATTCCCTTTAGATGAACACAGACATACACACCTCAGCCTCTCTCTTTATGGTATCGACTCTGCTGATGAGTTTACAGTAGGCCTGGAAGAGCAGCAGCAGCTGAAAATGGAGCTTATACAACCTCCGACACAACTCCAGTTCCTACAAGGACAGGGAGGGAGAAGGGGAGAGAGAGAAACAAAGGAAGAGAAAAGCAACTAAGCATCATTGGCACTCACAAACACTCCAGTCTTTATTTTCACTAGCATCAGCAGCATGGTCACAAAATCAAATGACAGCGTGGATGAATGAATGAACGAATGAATGAATGGATTAAAGTCCAGGGTTAGAGAGGGGGATGAAAGAGTCAAACCCTGAGATGGAGCTCTGCAGTGGACTACGCATGCTCACTAATCTTTAACACCAACCAAGAATAGTGAATGCCATAAACATGCAATTCTTCTACTTTCCATCTCCAGCCAAAGCTCATTTAATGAATTTCCGTATGAACTGATGCTCCAGATCAAGAGCAGGGAAGAAGGAAAACAAGCGATGAACATGCTGGACAAGAGGAAAATGGTATAATGGCTTCTTGTCTATTGACATCCTCCTTTCCGTAACCCATGGACACACCCCATTCACTATAATCACAACATTTTCATTAAATTATTCGTGCAGGCGCTTTTAAATTATACTTTATTAGCAAATTAGCGCAGAACTAGCATGTACATGTACAGGACTCATTTGGATTAAGGCATTAATAAAGCAGGTAATATGTATCGATAAAAAGTGTTAGGAGATACAAGGCAGAAACATAACCACTAACTGGTTGAGCATGATTGGTTGTGTTTACGATGAATGGATGGGATGGTCAGTGTGTTTTGCCACGGCGACATGATTACGGAAAGGTCAAGAATACAAGAACCACTTACTGCTAGCATTTCCATTTGCTAAGCAAGAAGGAGAGCAGGTCACCAAAACAATAAAGAAGATAGAGAGAAAAATATTTTAGTCAGTGCATAACCCCCAAACCACCAAGAGAATGTAGACAGATATGGAAAGATATAAATAGAGAGAGATGCATGTGTCATGAGAAAGCAGAGCTCAGTCACAGCAATTAAAACTAATGTCACAAAAACCTCATAAGAGCAAAGCAGACATTGTATCGGGAAAAATCTGGGGAGACAAAGACTTTTCATTATTTCATTAAAGAAGGGGGTGCTAGTGGGAGGAGGTACGATAAATAGAAGTCAATAATTACTAGTGATGCACTGAAATTTCAGCCTAATATATAAATAAATAAATGAATTCATTAATTAATTATGTAAAAAAAGGAAAACTGTACAGTCCAACAACCGGTGTGAAAGTTACTCTTCAATGATTATTGATAAACAAACAAGAAATAATGACTAAAACATACCATGTACCAAATGTTTTCTAATTAAAACTTTTCATTCTACCTTAGATGGTGCAGCAGCAGGAGCCGTGCTAGTTTTTACACTGATGAAAACATTCACAGAGCCAAATTGGCCAGGATTTTTCATTATTGTGCATCACTAGTTACTATTACTGAACATTTTCTTTCTTTTCAAATCTTTTTAATATTGGACAACATAGTCAAGAACAAGCCTGCCATGCCTGTGGAAAATCAGAGGTGCTCTTCCCATTCAGGAAAAATGTTACTGCTCTAGTAGAGAGGCTGATTTAAACCAGGTAAGTGACACTGTGCCAAGGTGCTGATGCAACAATAGCATAATTGCATAATAGGCACACCATCTGATAATCCGAACATACAGCCACAATTAGACATCAGGAATAAAGACACACAAAGAGATGAGAAGCACAGTGTAGACATTTAACAGAGAGAGGACTGAAAGAGAGAGGGACAACACTACAGAGAAGATGCATACATCTAACAAGAACTTTGCATAGCCCCATTCAAGCGCAGGGCATAGAATAGCAAGAAAATAAGGAGCAAGGAGAGAGAGATAGAGAGAAAAAGGGCAAGCATAAAACTGTAAGTTATGAATGTGTGTGTTTGCATAGGCAAACTTTTGTTTAACGAATATCAGTAGGTTTTATCTGTTCTTGTCTTGCTATGTAACTGAGCAAAATGAAACCAAATGTACACAAATAGGTAGATAAATACATCATAGTTGTCAGCAGTACTAGGCATATGTGTAATACCTGAGCCTGAGTTGTGGGTCGATGGCTGCTGTCTTTATCCCCAAAAGTCTTCCTGCAGTTTTCGAGCCACTATTGAGACAGGGAGATGGAGGGAAAACAGACATTAAAGGGTGAGTCAGGTGAACAGAAAGAAATCAGGTCAAGAAATGATACCGCAGGACAGGACAGGACAGGATCATACACAGCCATTCCAATATTAATAGTCATTGTGCGGACATAAAGTGATGGTTAAGTTTAAAAAGACAAGACTTTGAATAAGTTTAAAGATACTATATCTATCGTCAATGTCTGGCACTTTGTGTTTATGTGAATGTGCCTAGTACTATGTTTGTGTGAGGAAGGTAAATCTGATCAGAGTGCAGTATAAGGCAAATTAAAGTGGGTCTGTTTCAGGGCAGTGGCAGGCGGGGCTCAATACTCTAGAGACAGCGCCTATGTCTTATCCAATTAACATCTCCCAATTCTCCACTCTCAACGGGCCCCCACCACCTCTCCCCCTCCTCTTCCCTGTGGCTTGTCTGCCAAGCTAACTGATTTAGGGGCTCAGTGGGGCTATTCTTAGTGCCGGAACATGAGCTGGGTGGGCGCTAACGGAAACCAGCACTGGATAAAATCCACTCACGTCCTGAGATGATTTAATGGCTGCCCTCGACTATGACTGTAACAGACGCCAGGGTGCTATTTATCTGCCTGCATGGTCAGCTTTATTCTCTCAGGCTCTCCTCTCTTTTCTGTCTTCTTCTCATGGTTTCTGTTCTTGTATCCATAAGATGGCCATAGCCTTCCAAAAGAGGGTCATAGAGCCCTAATCCACATAAGTGATTGAGTTTATCTGAGGGTCACAAATTCTGTTTGAGTTACAAATGAGTAATCAAAAAAAAAAAGAGGGTGTAGTTTTAGAGGGTGGTAGTGAATAGCATGTGCATACTGGGTAGCGTAAAAGTTAAGGGTGCATGCCTTGTACTCACCTGTTCAGCTGCCTCTCTTTTGCCATTGTAAGTATCCAGATGTTCCTGCAGCTCTAAGACACTGAACTTTAAAGTCTCTAACAGCCCACAAGAAACCAGCTGCAGAACACAGAGATGACGGAAACAGAGTCAGTATTTGAGTAGTGATGGGCACTCCAACAACTCAATAGGGCTGGGTATGGTTGCCAATTTCCTGAATGGATCAGAGTCCGATTCACATGGTCATGATCCGATTCAACTGTTGATCTTATACGATTCAATTTGATATTGATTTATTTACTGATTTCTTTGTGTTAATACTAGTTTGGCTTTGTCATAAATTAACTTGAGTGGAGGATATCCCAATGTTGATGGACTTTACAACAACATTAACTGTGGACAGTAAATTTGCCAATAAATAATTACTTTATAATTAATCATTCAAACATTATAGTATTATCTATTTAAATTAAAACAATTCTGCATATGAATAACATGAATAACTAACTGTTAACAGGAACCTGGTGTGTATGTATGAGGAACAGAGAGAGGGAAATGAAAGAATTAAAACCATTTAGAAATAAATTAATTTCCAGGTTTTTTTAAATTCTTACGTTCATAACGTTCATAACAATGACAGATTTAGTAGTCCTGTTTTGAAAATGTCTATTTGACAATGAAATGATAACCAACAACTCTAACCATAAAATTGGTTGAATAAATATCCCCATGGCAGGGTTAAAACAACAATGACCACAACTGGCTAACACTAGCTAAGCAACATGGCAAATAGGCTACAGTCTAAAAAATTATGCCTGACTGATTAGACCACCTTATTCTTCAGGTATTAACAGATTTGTCTGGAGGAAAAGGAGCTGATCTATATGTTGTGGAGTGAGGCAGCTATTTGGGCAGTAACAATATCACCGGCAGTTGAAAACACTCCTCAGATGGGACACTGGTCCCGGGTATGCCAAGGTAACGATTTGCTAAGGCTGCCAGAGGAGTGAACTCCCCTGCATGAACCCTCCACCATGTCAGTGGATTCTGAGAGAGAGGAATAGATGTTACTTTCCTGTATCTAGTGACCTCATCCTCAGCAATTTCAGCAGGAGTTTTCCTGCAGTATTGCCTAACATCCGCCTTTAGGCCCGACAGTGATTTTAGTGCAGCATCTTCTGCCATGGCACTATTTGATGTCCGTTTCGCCTGCCCTCAAACTCACTTGGGCCCGCCGTGGGAATACGAGATGTCCGGTATTCGTCCGGAATTTTGAGCTGCCTAAACACTTGTCGGCTCGAGATGCAGCCGAGATGCGCAAATCCGTGTCTGGCCCCGGGTCTGTTTTTATAGCTTTCCTTGCGCGGTCGCGAGAAGTAGTGCATAGTTGACAGGAAAAGGTCAATCCACGATTTTTTAAAATCGATATCGGATTTTTTGAATGAGAATCGATATTGATCGGTGAATCGATTTTTTGAACCCAGCCCTACAACTCAATATGCTGTCAAGAGATCATAATAGTGTCACATGATACATTTACAAACAACAGCAAGAACCAACCTCCCACCAAACTTTTTAAAAAGAACTGAAAAACTTTTCAACCATAATAATTTAAAGCCCACGTAAATCAGTTGTTGCTTCTTAGGGCCAGGTTTTCGGACCAGCTCCAATTAAAAAAATCTTAACCAAAATACTCTGTTTAGATTCCACTCTATGTACCAACGGTAACACCCCTTTTATGAAGGAACTACAATAATTGGTTAAACCAAGGAACCAGTGGCAGCGTCAGCCAATCAGAGGCAGAGACTGCATTATGTCCACAAGTGAGGGCAGAGAGAGAGAAAAAAAAAACCCATGAATAGTCAACTAGTCTCAGCAGCTGTTGACTCGTGCCTCTGTAGTCGACTAATCGACTAGTTGACTTTTGTGTTAATGCCCTAGTAAGTACTATCAACAGCAAACTGGGAAAATCCCACAAGATTAAGTTTTGGAGATGCTCTGACCAAGTGGTCTAGCCATCACAATCTGACTGTGGTCAAAGTTGCTCAGACCCTTAAGTATACCTGTTTTTCCTGCCTCCAACACATCAAAATCTAGATGCCGTTAATGATCTGCCTTATTTATCCCACTCCTCAGAGGTGCCAATGTATTGAGACAATGCTGTGCACTTCATCCATCAGTGTTTTTAAATTTGTGGCTGATTGGTGTAATTGAAGGCACTACAATGGTTCCAGATATGTATAAAACATTCACACTGAACAGTAATTAACTCACAGTCTCTGCATCCAACAGAACTGTAGGGCACTGAGTGCAGGAGGTCATGACCTCCAGAGAGCTGAGGAACTGGTTTCCCATTCGCTGGAGCCCCTCACCAAGGAATCGTACTGAGGCGTGGGTAATGGAGTCAAACTTCCTCTGCATGTGCTGTATATACACGTGAGGAGAAAATAAGAAGAAAAAAAAAAAGATTACACCTTCATATACAAAGAGCTACATATATAAATTGGAAGACAATATATATTCTCTTGTCAATTACATTTTTTTAAATGTATAAATAATCTCCAAATATTTCATTTACATAAAACAATGTGTGTTCCTTGTTATGATTTCTGTTGTTTATTAAATTAATTTATTTTCCACTACTATTAAATGCACATAATTATAATATTGCATCAAAACATGGCATAAGGGTACCTGTCTGATAAATACTGACATCCCAACAAAGGGATAAAATAAGTGGAGTATTTTTATATTTATTGATTAATGCTGTGTTATGAGGGTGCTCATTTTCCACCTAGTAAACATTTGTGTTTTTAAAAAAACAAACAAACAAAAAAACCCTAGGCATCCCCATCCCCTCTGCTAGTTAGAATACATTATGAGCTGGTGAGATCAATGACTACATGCTATTAAAAAAGCCTTGTTGCTGTCTCACCTGGAAGAGACGGGAAAACACGTGGAAAGTGTAGACGGCACAGGACCCGTCTGTGTCAGAAAGCATCTGGTTGACATGGCAACGCCAGGCGTCTTCCTCATCATCATAGGCGATGGGCTGGAACGCTGCCAGGATGGCGGAGAGAAAGGGCGACGGGGGCGGAGAGCCCTGCAGCTCAGGGAAACCATCCACATCACCCTCGTCCTGACTGCAATCACAATCACAACAAAGGTCAGATTTCTTTTTCCTTCTCTTTCTCTCCCTCCTTCTCCCATCATCCCTTTAAGAAGCATTTTGGTCAATTGCTCAGTTTAATGTCTCTCCCTCTCTCTCACACAAACACACAGACACACAGACACACAGACACAAGCTACTACAAGTAAACAACTTACGTCACTGAGGCAAAAACACATAATGAGGAGCATGCGTTGTTTCCCTCTTGCTCAGACTCCACACTCTCACTTCCTCTCTTGTACTCCCCCTCCCTTTGTCCTTATTTCTCTCTCGCTGCTACTGCAGATGTTTTACACCGCAGTGTATTTTAAGTTCAAACTCACTGCGGCAGAATAGGAAAATATCTCTCCCTCTCATTCACATCCACACACACACACGCATGCACACTTACAGGCCTGAGGGGCCGAAGAGCCTGATGAAACAGACGGAGTAGAAGTATCTAAAGCCCGTACTGCTGAGCGCTGTGAAGGAGGCAGTCTTTGTCTTCATCCTCATGCTCGATAGAAGCTTTCTCTCTTCTCTGCATTCAGTTTCACCTCTCTACCCACTTTCACTGACTCTCGCTCTCTCTGCACTCCTCACACTCTCTGCCTCTCTACCCTCAAATCGTCTCACATGATCTGACCACCTCTATTATTTTTCCCTCACTCTCTCTCTCTCTCTCTCTCTCCATCTCTCTCTCCCTCTCTCTCACTGTGAGCCGATTTTGCACTGCATTAGCAAACTGTGTTCATTATCTCCCCCCACCCCCGCTCTGTGCACACAAACGCACACGGATGCAGTTCTGGATCTTTCAGAGAGATCCCTGCTGCACAGCGCACCACAGGGAGAGCAGAATATAGGCCTTCGCTTCCTGTACTGCGCACATGAACATCCACACACATGCACGAACACGTGAGCTCCTCAGTTTTGAGGTGGAGTTTCAGCTGGAGCGCTGCCATGCACTCTCCTCATCAATGACAAAGGACCGTCCTCTGGGAGAGCAGATAATTGATAGTATCTGGCTCAGCTGTCTTACTTCTGCATCTTTACTGCAGTTCGGGGACTAATGTCCTCTGTCCAGGATTGGCCCACCTTCACATAGACTTATTAGACCCCAGCTAAAGACTTAAAGCAGGCCAAATTTCAAGGAGATGTACTGGTGCCAAGGCATAACGAAGAACCAGGGCCAAGAATGAGCTCAGTCATTACTGTTTTAATCTAGTATGTCTAATTAGCCTCACAACATACATAATTTGCCACACGGAGGATGCCAGTTAGTGTTAATTTTGTCACCTATTTTTAATTTTGTCTTAGTCTTGTGACGAAATATGCATTTTAGTCTGTCATATTTAGTCATTGAAATATCATTTTTGTCAGTCTAGTTTTAGTCGACTAAAAGTCTCATCATTTTAGTCTAGTTTTAGTCAAAAGAAAACTCAAGGTATCTTAGTCAAGTTTTAGTCCACTAAAGGTCTCGTCATTTAAAGTCTCGACATTAGCTTTGCCATTTATTTTTATCCACTTCACAACTTCATAGCGAACTAGAAAGTCTGGTATAATGGCTATAAAATAAAACCTGCATAATGTATGTGCCACACCACCATAGATAACTGGTTTATTTAACGTTACAGTGTAGATTCCTAAAATTAGCATTAATTTATGAGACGTTCATTGAAGTTAACTTACCTTAATGTGTGGGTGGTTAGCCTTTAGATTACGATTCAGGTTGGTGGTGTTCTTCCCTGATATTTTATGTCCGCAGTGCTTACTGTCAGTTATAATGACACCTTCTGACTTTTTCTAAATGTCATTGTAAGTAAAATGCGACCAAATATCAAGCCTCTTCCTTCTACCTAGCATTTCGGCGGCGTGCGCTCAAGTCTGGCAGAAATCTCTGGTGTTTGCTACTGTGTTGTTGCTCCACAGCCAGGAAGCAGGAGCACGAACTCACTCACAATATTTTGAAGGCGTGATTTTGAATCTCACGATTTAAAAAGTAGAGAAGATTGTAGACGAAATTGAGGAGAG
>JBBMFX010000148.1:10683884-10699145 GCA_037832545.1 Rhabdalestes septentrionalis | reverse complement strand
CACACACACACACACACACACACACACACACACACACACACACACACACACACACACACACACACACACAGTGAGAGGGCTGGGTAAAACGAATCACTGCCCATTATAATCAAACTAAATGTGACAAAAAGACACATACACACACAGAGGGATGTTTTCACGTACAGAAACCCACCTGTACATATTTGCCTATGATCTTCATTATCTCTAGGTTGAACTGTTTGACGGGTGCAGCTGACAGGTCTATATGACTCAGGAGGCTATAGATGATCTGCAGCAGAGACTGTTGCATGCTGGGTAGGCCTTTTTCTAACAACTAAAGTTTAAAGATAAAAGGAAAATTAACATTGAACAAAACCAAATATACTGCTACTTTACTGTTATGATTTCCTAATAACAGTAAATTAGCAGTAGCAAACAATTACATATTACTTCAATATTCATGCACTTCGCTCAGAATATTAAAATGCACTTAAATGAACTAGTTATATGAGAGAAGATATCTACTAGTATAATATTTCAGACATCTTGCTTTTAGGCTATTCATGAGTAGGGTCATGTAAAAAAACAACATTTTTTATTTAGATTTTATATTGGACATTGTTTGAATGCTAAATAAATATGTTAGTAGTTTTGTAACATATTTATTATTTAGATTTTCTGAAAAGCGTTTTCTCATTTTTGGTCCAAAAACTTTTTCTGTGCATCCTTAATACTTATTTATTTAGCCAAACTATTATTTTGTAATAAATATGCACATACATAATTACAGACGTTATACAGTAATAGAAAATATATAGTAATCTTTCAGCATTTCTTTTGCTCACCTCAGCCAGATAGGTGACCAGGTTAAAGGTGATGTCTGCAAAAGCATCATGCAGATATCGGCAAACCACATTGATCCAGTTGGTGCTGTCTCGCGAGTAGCTATGTGTAGAGTAGAGGCTCATCATATGGGCAAGATTGGCCAACGTGGCTGACTTCTCATCCGCACACACCTTAGCGATGCGGTCTGCAGTTTCCTTGCAGAACACTGTGGGACTGTCAAAGTTATGGATCAGGTGAGGCAACAGGCACAAGATATTCAAAGGAAAACCTGGTGGAAAAGAAAAGAAGTAGCGTAAGAATAAAGTACTTATTAATTGTAATTATTTTGAAAATCATATTTTTTATTGTATTGCTAAATATTACTTTTTGCCCTACTAAATATGTATGAAATGTATGAAATAGTCTTATGTTTGGAGAGTGTGAAGATTTTGCACAACATGAAACTGGTGTCTATAAGCTTCCAAAGCTTGTTCCAATTATAAAGAAGAAAACTTTGACAAACCATACATATTCTGGATTTATTTGGAAGCAAATAAACATTTTGCTGACAAATTCAAAATGTAATTAATGTTTGGTGCTCTGACCTGCCACCTGGGAAGGGTCTACAAGAGTGTGTCTGGACACACTGATGAGCTTGCTGAGTAGGTGAATGGTGAGCTCCTGTGTGGCAGCTGAGGTAAAGCCCTTTAAAAACAGCTGCAGCAGGCCAGGGAAGTTGTACCAGCGAAGTTTGGCCTGCACCCTCTCCAGACGCTCTCTGCTGTCGGCCTTCTCCAGAGGCAGCTGGGCCAGAAGACGGTTCAGTAGCCGGAGCGCCAGCAGGTATTCAAACTCATAGTCTGATTCCAGCAGTGAAGCAGCGATCCAGAACACTGTGGCCAGCAGGTTGGTGGGGTCTACTGGTGGGCCTGTGTCTCCTGGGGCAGCTCCTCCACCTACCATGCCCCCTCCTCCACCTCCACCTCCTCCCCCGCCACCTGGAACTCCACCCTCTCGCAAAGATGATAAACTCCGCGTGCGGGCCAAGTTGCCGTGGCTACCACCAAGACGATCAGCAACGTCAAGGGTGTTGCTGCGGCGCCGATCACCCTTGCACTCGCCCATTAGGCTGGCACGGAGGGAGTTGCTACGAGCATGGCTGTAGTGGATGTGGAACAGACCTCCGGTGTTCAGGTTTAGTTGGCCTGTGCTCTTTCTGTTATTGGCAAACTTGGTCCCCAGCAAAGGATCATGGGAGGAAGCCCTAAAGAAGTTTGGAGATTAGAATTATAGTAGGATCTGGATAGATAATTTAACACTTGCAATTAACTGGAAGATATTTTATTCCTCAATTTTATAAATTTTTGACTCTCCCACTCTCTGTGTTCCTCACACACACAATATCACAGAGGAAATATACAAAATTCGCTGTGTCTGTGTGCAAAAAACAGTCAAATTGGGTCTCACTGTGATAGTGCAGCAAGTAGGTCATAGTTCTTCATGGTATCAGCTAGGGTATCAATTCCGGCCTCCAGAGTCAAAAGCAGCTCTATTACAAAGCCCTGAGATGAAAAGAAAATTATGAATATACATGGCTCTCCTAATAATCAGCTAACAAAAGGGGCCAGCTCTTACAAGCATGCATTCAAAACACTACAAAAAAGCATGTTCATTTACGTTGCTCCATAAAAGTTGCACTCTTTAGAGCATTATGAAAATAAAGACTGTTGTCATTACCTGAGCATCCTCTCCTGGGTCTCCCACAGTCTCCACCAAGCGTGAGAGCAGGTCCGACAGTTTGGAAGCTGTGAGTGGCTGGTTCAAAGCCCTGAAAATCTGGAAGGAACGGCCGGCAGAGTGCCGAGAGGAGCAAGACAGAGCCGTCTGCAAGGTTACCTCACTCAACAGCTGCTCCAACTGGAATCCTGCTCACAGACACAAGTATACATACACAGTTACAAATACTAATTATCATCCATATGTTGTATACTTTCAGGATATTAAACCCTTGCAGAACAAAAAAAACACAAACTAACCTGATGGAGTCTGTTTAAAGACAGTGACAACATGTCTGAGGAAGACGCTGAGTTGCTCGGCACTCTTGATGTTTGGGTTTTTAGGAGACATGTCCTCATGGTTCCACAGTGGACCTCGTTTCCTGTGAGGCAACCGGTCAAATGGGCACAAATATGTGAGAACCAGTAAGCAACTCAGATGATCAGCACACAAAAGAGTGGAGAGTACACAACAGTAGCTAAGAGATCAAAATTATCTGTGTAAGTGCTCTCAAATTAATCACACTCGCACACACAAAAGCCTGGGCACACACATGCAATGCAACAATACCCTCTCCTGTTAGACATGGCTGTGGACGTAAGACAACACAAAGAGCCTCAGCACAGACAGTTCTGAATCTTAAATGAAAATCAGTGCACATCATTTTACCAGGGGTTAGTTACATGAAAAATTGTTGTGACGTGACACTTAAAGACAATGCACAATATTCATTAATATTGTTTGATTTACTTGTGTTACCTTTTAACAATAAAGAAAAGGAGAAACTTGGCAAAAACGTTCAACAGCATTACGGATGGTTTTAACGTGACTAGGTGTTCACACGCTCTCCACAACTAGTCTTAGCAGCTCATGTTTTATATAGCATGCAAATTAACAATGTGCTACAAGCACTGATTTTATTGTGTATGAACAAAAAGCATATACTACAATAAGGATAACTTGTCAAATCACCTGGCATTAAATAGATTTAACTGTTTACAAAAAAAAATTTTTTTCAGCAACTTCAAATGGTGACATAAGACTACACAGTGATTCTACACTAATAAACATGAGGCAGTAATGACTTCATTATGAAGAAATCTATGAAGAGGCACTCACCGTGAGCTTATGAACTCAATGAGGTTTTTAACTTTCTCATCCTGTTCAGCAGTCAGGTCTACTTCATTAAGCAGCGTTGGG
Source organism: Rhabdalestes septentrionalis (assembly GCA_037832545.1). NCBI lineage: Eukaryota > Metazoa > Chordata > Actinopteri > Characiformes > Alestidae > Rhabdalestes > Rhabdalestes septentrionalis. The sequence continues at coordinate 10,695,362 of JBBMFX010000148.1, read as the reverse complement.
GGTAGATGGGGCAGGGCTGTGCCACCCAGACTGATACTGGAGGAGGTAGAGCTGGAACTCAAGCCGGAGTCGGTCATTGGGGATGGTTGGTAGTCTGGAACCAGCTCTGTCACACCTTAAGAACAGAGATAATGAGAACAACTACCCCATGAAACAGCATAAATAAACTTGAGATTACTGATGCAACAAATATTACTAGGTGAATTAAAAAAACCCAGACAGTATCTAAATGTAATATGTGTGCATGTACAAACCTGTGAGATTGAACTCCTGTGGAACAGGTTTAACAGTCAGAACTTTGGTTTCATGGTACTCTCGGTTGCGCAGTAGGACAGATGCCAGTGACTGGACACTGCTGTTTGTTCCCTGTACGACCAGTAGGTGGAGCAGTAGTCGCTTACAATGTTCATAGACCTCTGGGTGCTGGTGATCAAATCCTGCAGAGTGAAGTAGAGCTGATTAAGAACTACAGCACAGACATACTTCTTTGCATACATAAGCATATACACATACTTAAAAAACAGTACTACTTTAATCTGTGGGCTGTGCATTTTAAGCACAAGTATACTGTGTTTAGAATGTGTCATCAACATGAACAACAGCTTGATAAATACTGAGGTTTTGTATACACAATACTTTTGTTTACCAATGAAAATGGCGTGCAGTAGAAGGTGCAGGTAGGCACTCCAATCGACTTTGACTCCATGATCCACAATAAGGTCTGTTAGCAGGATCACAGCAATGTTACACCTGCAGGTTATAGTGTTAAAAGAGTCAGTGTGTAATTGGAATAACAAAAACTGAAGGGAGCAAATATATGTAAATTTATTTCTCTATGTGTGTGTGTCTCTTACCTGTGAAGAGATACTCCAGGTGTAGTGGTCTCTGGTAGATAATCAACCAGTGGAGACCAGCAGCCTCCAGTGGGTGGGAAGGGGAGAGGCTCAGGCCGATTATGATCCATGACCTTCAGACGCCAATTAGCATAGACTGGCATAGAGTCACCTGGTGAAAGAGAAAGAACAGAACTGTTTATTCAGAAACTACAGTACTTTTATGAACTGTTTCAGTCTTGTGACTTCACCATAACAAAATCCCTGATAAAAAAAATCCCCAATTAAACATTTAGGTTTACATCTGCCTGAATTCTTAAATAAATTAAATCTTTGTTTACTCTTCTCCTCTTCGTAAGAGCCTCCAGAGCTGCTGCTATAACGAGACTCCAGGCGGTGGTGCTGTCTGTTCAGATTGCTGTTCAGCCCACTGTAGATGTCTAAATGAGCATAACTACATGGGCACATGCACAAACACAAACACACAGACATGGACAGAGTTGTCAGCAGTGCACAGATTACATTTATAAAGGTATTTGAAACAAACATGAAGTATGGTATTGATGAACAGTATGTGTGTGCACATTTACTGCACAGGACATGATGTAAAGTCATTACTTGTCATCCATGTTGTGATCTTTGAGCTTGTTGTCATGATGCCCTTCAGGTCCAGGAATCATAGTGTTACTGCTGGATGCAGTGCCTGTTAGTAGAGAACACAATTTGGCCATAACTACAAGTGTGCAAAATAAGCATTCAGATCACAGGGTTTATATGTTGCATACCTGTGACAGAAGGGATTTTGTAGGATGAAGTGATGCGGTAATAAGGCGGGTTATCCATATGAGTGACGGCTGAGCTCACAGGGTCTGTCAGTTCCAGCTCACACATCAGTTCCTCCAGAAGCTGCATAGTCTTATCTCTGCCCAGGTAGACTACCACACGTTTCACCTAAACAAGCAAATCAAACAATGTTACATTTACCGAAAGCATGACCATCAGTAGCTCCACATCTAAAAATTTTAATATTGCAAGTTAGCTGCACCAACATGGTGACTCGTTACGAATAATATTACTTACATAAGGAAGGAGACTTGGCTCACTATTGACTCCAGACATGCTGATGAGGAAGTGTAGAATGATCTTAAGATTTTTGGGCCAACTGTCTGCCAGAGTGGTCCATACGTTCTCAATCTCTGACCATGCAAATTCATCACCATACTAGAGAAACACACACACACACACACCACATTTTAAATGACTGACCAACGAAAATTGACTAGATCTGGACTCTTAACATTTGAATACTTTTTTTGTAACACAGAGGTAAAAGATAAAGCTCCTAAAAATTCAAGATGGTGTGTGTGCATACCTTAGCAGTCATGAAGATGAGGTTGTTGAGGATCATGGTTGTTGCCTGAGGTGATCCCCAGCCCTCTCCTCTGAGCCAGCGTCGGCTGTTCACCATCATCATCTCCCTTGTGTCTTCTTCTTCCTCAGGCTCCTCCTGACGCCTTGTTGAAGGCTTGAAATCTACCAGCTCCACATTATTCATCCAGGGCAGTAGGTAGTGGAGCATCACCTGCCTGCCACCAGGATGTGCTGTCTGGATCCTCTGACTTACCTCTGCACAAGGAGGTTACAAAACCAGTTAAAAGGTCTTTTGGGAAAATGAATATTTGCATATGTATATCTTTAACAAAAACATTTAAACAACATTTTGTTCAAATGTCATAATCAATAAACAAATGTGTGTAAAAACATACCAGAGAAAATGGGCAGTGTGAGCTCTGGGTATGTACGTGCTAGCTCTTCACTAAGTTGGTAGTAGGAGACTGAGTAAAGGTGGGGCAATGGAGAGGGCGGAGTCAAAACCCCATCAGCACGCTGGATTTCCAGTTTATGGGCGTAACGGAACAGCTTGGGCTCCAAGATCTAGAACACACATGAACAAAAAAATGTTTACTGGTTTTATTTCTGCCACAAATATCTTAACACTGTTTCAAATAAAATCAAGGACCATTAGAAATAGTGTTAAACTGCATGGGTGCTTTGTGATGAAACAATCTGAAGTGATGATTCACCAGTATCTATTCTGTGTTAAATAAATCTAAGCACAGAATATTTTGCCTTCTACTTCAAATGGACTATTTTGGAGATACTTGGGGGTTTTTTTGGATGGCAAACACATACTACATGACTAAATAAATACTATACATCAGCTTTATAAGGATTAAAAGTGTGTGTCTTGAAGGTGTGTTTCACCTGAAGCAGCTGCATGGCCACTTCATAGATATCTCTGGAGGAATCTGCAGCCTTAAACAGGATCAGGTTCAGCAGCACCACAGTGTCAAACTGATAATCCCTGCCACAGACAAATCAACACACAGTAAAAACATTCTATTCGTAAAGTATGCATTCGCAGACACGCAGCCAGACAGATAGACATGCAAAGAGAGGCACAGACAGAATGAGTCGTACCTGTTGTGAAAGACGTTGGCAATGGCTCGGAAACAGCCAGTTGCAACCCTGCGCGATCCTGTGTAGCAGCGATCCACTGCCCAGAACATCAGATTACTCTGATCTGGGTTCAGCTCTAACAGCAGCATCACTGCCTCACAACCCAACTGATGGACCTGCAATTGCACATAAACACACAAAACAGATACTTCTAAAATCTGATTCAGTGAGCTATGCACAAATATGCTAATAAATGCACAAACTCTGCATTTACTACTGCATACATAGAATTCTTGCATTCTGCTTAAATATTTAACACCCTTTATATACAATGAAACAACATAGCATCTCATAAGTGTAATGTGGCCATTTTGTAATGTGTGAACATTTTTCTCTTGATTTAATCCATTCATCAAGTGAAAGACGCAGTGCACAGGGAGCAGTGTGTGGGAACAGTGGTGCCAATTGCGGCCTGGAATTCAAAGCCATGACCTTCCAATCATGGAGACAACTCTACCTACCAGGCTACAAGCTGCTCCACATTTATTGAGTACTCAGTCATGTGTTGCTAAATGTAATTGTTTCATTAGTGAGCATCTTGTTTACCTTGCGGTCCTGTGAGTCCAGGATGTTGTCTAACCATTTGTAGAGGTAACCATCAGATGAAAGACCCACATTATCTGCGACTGGACCGCAACACAACACAGCAGACATAGCCTGGTGAAAGTAGGATGACAATTTCAGTACTTCTGCACGTTAAAATATGTGTAAAAACAGTGTGAATCCACTGTGTGAATGTCTTACTTTGAGAGCGCAGTACTGGTGCCTGTTAATTTGCATGTTACGGTCACTGTAACGGTCTAGAGGAGTGAACATGATGCTGAAGGGTCCAGCCCAATGACTGAACAGCATGAACAAACTGTGTCTGAGAGACTGCTGAGGGAAAATGCTCCTCCTCTGATGTACTGGAAGACACACACACACACACACACACACATTATATATATATATATATATACAATTTCCAGATGCCTAGGGTCACCAAGCAAGCATAAAGGTCAAATTAAGCCCCAACAAACTATTTAGTAGTATGGACTAGGTGATATTTGATGTTCCGTGTGTGTGTACCTGGCACGTTCTGGATGATGTTGGCGACCAGGGCACTGAAGTGAGAACGGATGTCTCTGAGTGTATCTGAGTCTTTGTCGTTCTCAGCTTCCAGGAGCTGCCGTGTCAGATCCACATACTCCAGCAGTGTACTGTTCAATGAGTGGCTCTCCCCATCCAGACCCCCACTCCCACTGCACACAGAACAGAACACAGACAGACACATATGGTCAGTTATAAAACCACTAGATAGAATGGAAGATGGACACCAATATTACATAACAAAAAAGAGGGTATTAGCTAAAGCAAGCCAGGTCCAATTTCGGTATTTTCCTATAATGTCCCGCCATCCTATGCGATGGACATTGCCATAACATCAAGACAAGGAAGAAAACAAGCAGCAGGGGGCAGTAGACAACATTAAATGTCATCCTCACATACTAAAAACACTCCTTAGCAAGCAGGAACACGATCATTAAAATACATGATAGGTCTTACAACAATTACTATCTAGTAAAGCATGCAACAACTGTGAGTATTTATAGTCTACCCAAGTTCAGCTGGAAGTTTTCAATTATTTTGCTGTAAAGTATAATTGATCAGTTTAAAAGCTGAAGGAAACTTGGAACACCTTGGCAACTACTCTCACATGCAAATAAATGTTGCTTGACAACACATTTCTGAGTCACTGGCTGAGTATACGTGAGAAGAAACCGTGGCATTTTTGTATTTTTCTTTAATGATTTTTTTGTTTGGCATGTATTTTTTGCTTGGCTAGGTATTTCAAAAAAACTGTTGGTGACAAACTAAAGTGATATTTCAAAAACTGCTGGGAACAACTATGACAAAAACTGCGGAAGAATGTTTGCTTTCCATGCAAAAGTACTATCTGTGTGTTGTGTTCACAACACTAAAAAACTGTTACTTCACATAAGCAGTTCAGATTAATTAGATTACACAATTATACACATATTAAAAATGCAATTATTTTTTGCCACATTTTTATATTGCTAGTAACAAAACCTTTGCCGAAGTATAATCAATATTAAATGAATATTTAAAAAAGAAGGCTAAGATAACATGGAAACGAAATTAGTAAAGTATGATCGCCAACATTAGGGTAGTTAGAAGTAGAAAAATTAAAATATTAGAACCCAAAAAACAATATACCTAATGTTTCAAAATTTGGAGATGTTTCTGTGTGTACTCAAGCAAAGGGCTGCAATTAATGACCTAACAAGTAAGTATTCAATAATCAATTAATCTAACCACCATGCTTTATTTTGTTCCTCTCATCTTGTCATCATCTTAATGCACAATGCTTTCTATGTAACAAGCAATTTCTTCTCTAATGGAACAAGAAAACAACATATGCTGTTACTTCAACATTTCCTATAGTTTTGCAATCTGTTGGCATGCATTATTAAAACATTATGGAGGACTACAGCTTTCACATAAATCCACTTAACCAGTGTTTTCAACTAATTACTGCAGGGCTAATTCAAGAGGATCATAGGGAGAGTAACTGAAACAGTCAGCGGATGAGTAAGATGGACTTACATCTGGCTGATGACTCCAGAATCAGCCAGCAGCTCAAAGATTCGAACCAGCTGGACTCTAAGGATGTCACGACGCCGGCGCCGCTTCATATTCTATACACAGAGAAAGAAAGAGAAAGAAAACATGGTAATGGAGAATCACATCTGCTATTTCAACTATTTCTAATTACAGCCGATCAGGGTGCACTGAACCTGAGATTAATTTTTTTTTAAACTGTTCTCACAAGAGTAAGGGGAAAAAGAGGTCAGCACAGGTTAACTCACCTCTGGCCTTCTTTCCAGAGCCTCTTTAATGATAGGATTCAGCTCCTCCAATAGCTCTCTAATCAACACACAAGAAGACCAACATTAGAGTTAAGTGACACACTCTACACACAAATACACATTACACAATCAGAGGTACACACCTGAAGGCGACAGGGTTGGTCCGGCCAAGACCCAAGACAAGAGACTCAGTGATGTCCATGCTCTCAGAGCGCATCATAGGAACTACATGCTTGAACAAGGAGGACGGGGACGGAATGCCAATAATCTGCAAACACATTCACAGACATTTTCTATGGCCTTGTATATACACTTCAGATTTCATAGATTATTCTATGGTGACACAATTTGTAATTTGTTGCTTAACAAAATCTATGGCATTTACAAGCACCATGCCCCATAAATGTATTCATCCAATTCAAATGTATACACATTTTCTTCATGATACCTAAATTAAGTATTTCATTTGTTTTTATTTTACTTATTATTTGGTATAAAAGTCACACCACTAACAAGTGTTGTGTAAAGCTTGGCTAACCAACAAACCCACAAATGTGGTAAAATTACCTTAAGACGACAAAGAAGCTCTCTGAAGAAATATTATGTAAACACAAGTATATGCTATTACAAAAATTGCTGACCTAATGTGTACTACAAAGAGCTGGATGAACCTCTGACCTTTGAGTCATAGCTATATCCACTGTCTGGGGTGGACGCCAGCGTCTCAGGAGGGGAGCAGCGAACAGAGCCAGGAGCTGATGATGAGGATGAAGATGAAGAAGACGAGGTTGCAGAACTGCAGCAGAGGATCAGGTAGTTCCTCCACAGGCCGACATAGGAATCGCTGCTGCTACTCAAGCTGTTCATCTTCTTTGCATTGATCGGACTACTGCAGAAATAAGAGAAATTACAGTTTGTTTAATAACTGCTTTTGTGATTCAAGGACTAAAGTCTTGTGGCTCCAGTAACCCCTGAAGCCAATGTATAGTGAACAAATTTTCAAAAGTATAAACAAAATTCAGGCCTCAATACTGGTACTAGCTAAACACAGACATAAGCAAGTATATCTGAAGAAAGGGAAGTGTGTGATGACAGTGTGCATGAAGCCAAGTAGTGAACATAAGACTCCACTTCACGCTAGCCACTTTAATCAGTTGCAAAATGAACAAAGTTAATATTTATCATTTTGAACTGGACCAAATGTGCCTTGGCTGACTGATTATGTTTGGTGTAAAGGGGAAATTGAATTTGTTTAATAAACTATTGCTTTACATTGCAATTTAGCTTGTACCAACCCCAAAAACAAGGAAATGCACAGGTGTGCACAAAAAGGCAATTTTTAATAATTCCCTTACTTGATGTCGACTTGTGGAGAGAGTAGCTGGAGACGTGTGGAGGCGAAGACCCAGGCGTAGCTTAGTGCAGTAGGACAGTGCTTGGGCAGGTGCTCTTGACGCAAGTAACTGGAGAGGCTGATGACCCATGGGTCCTGACCCTGTGTGACATGGGCAAACACCCAGATGTGTGAAGGGCTGACAACATCAAACTGGTGACTGATGGGAGAAGAGCTCCACTCGGCCAGAGTCTGCAGATCTATTCCACTGGGACAGTACAACAGGTTAGTCTAGAAGGAGACAGAGAGAAAAAGAGAGAGAAAGTAAAAATAAACATGAAACATAAAGAGGATAGGCAATTGTCTTATAAACCTGTCTATCCCTGTAATGAGAAAATGAGTATCTGTTTGTGTTTTCTTCTACCTGGTCAGCCCCAGTCAGATGGATGAAACTTTCCAGAACTGAAGCGCTCACCCGGTCCATCACATCTATAGCCAACTCTTCATCACCCTGACAATTAGAAAGAAAAAAATTATTAGCAACACTCAAGAAACATAAAAGCAAAACAGCGCTGTGTGTTATGGTGCTAACCTTAGACATGCCGATGGCATTGTGCAGTGCACGGACTTCTTTCAGCACGTTGACAGCAAGGCGGCGTGTAGCTGGCCTGCAGCTACACAACACCACCAGAGCCAATCCCTCCACCACGTGCAGCACACCCCACAGAGGAGAACGTTCCAATGGCAAACACGCAGTGCCATTAGAGCCCTGACCCAAGAACACACAGAGGATTCATATATTTTCATATTTGCACTTAAGACTTTGAATATTGCTTGCTAGATGTCATCTTAAAGAGGTCTTTGAATGGAGATATGAAGTTTATACTGTCTTCCTGTCAGTAATTGTGTAAGAGTCACTGCAGTGTAAAAACTCTGTGCACCTGTGAGTCGTGGCTGCGGCTGCTGCTCTGCACAGCCTGTTTCCACTGGATGATGAGCTGCAGCAGCATTTTAACAGCATTGTCCAGAAGGGTGGGGTGAACGTCTGTCACCTCCCTAACAATAAAGTACGCAAAACCAGAGAGCACATCCTCCCTCCAGTCTGGGAAATCCACCATCAGTGCCTGCAGAGTGGTGAAGGCCAGGCCACGCAATTCTTCATCCATGTGAATGGTCAACCTAGAAGACACATATAAGAATATAATCAGATTATTTACCTCAGTCACATTTGTGTATATTGTAAATTCTATGTCTACAAATGTATCTGGGACTGGTTAAATGTCTGCACTTCTCCTGAATGCATCCGATTTGGTAATGAGTGATGGTCATACTAAAAGTAAAAAATGCCTCTAGTGAGGTCACAGGACCATCAGCTGTCCTTTGAACTTTTATTACTGGTTACAAGCAGATCAGCTCACTATATTTAGACACATACACTTTTACCTTTTTTAAAAATAAATACTACAATACTCTCTGGTAAGGAAATAGCATGTGTAGCAGCACACACAATTTGGTTGATCACATGTTTTTATTATGGGTATGAAATGAGTGCTGAGTAAGCAAAACAATTTGATACATATTCCTGCAGAGTGATTGAACTTAAAATGGTTTTGGTATCTATGCTTTCAATCCTGCATTAAGGGTCAATGTCAATAATTTCTGTTAACCTTTCATTTAAGTTTGCAGAGCATAGGTGGTTTCTGCAGGCTCGGTTACAGAGTTATACTTGATTCAATGCATTGTGCAAAAAGTGAATAATTAATCATAGCTATTTCATGCAGTGTCCTTTAAGCATTCCATAAGTATGTAAACAAAACCTAACAAGCAATTCATAAAAATGTGGTCATTGCCCAAGCTAGATGCGCCAATCACAACCTCTCGCACATGATATTCAGCACAGGAATCATTGTTTTTAAAGGTATCTATTGTGAATGAAATATAACAAGCTGTAAACACACAAACACTCAAGTCTATTTCGCTTACAAGAACATGTATTTCTTACTTGTAAGAAAATATGAGAACAAAATTGCAATGTAAGATCTTTGAAATCATTATAACCTATGCATCCTTGGTGTCTACTCATTAAAGATAAGGTGGACAGTTAGTGATGGACACACTGTTAAATATTTGACACAAATGCAATTGTATCCAACAGTGTGAAAACTGTAACTGCAAACGTAAGAGAGTTCATTACTTGGCCAGAAGTTCGATGAGGTCCTGTCTGCTCATGCCATCAGGAATCAGTCGAGGGATCGCAGCTACACATGTTCGGAAAAGATCGATTTTCGGCTTTCGCTCGCCACTACAACAGAGAACGCAAAACACCAGACTATATTTTAAATATATTCTTGCATGTAACTGCAGTGTAACTGTAAAACAGAGACACCACATTGGAGACACTCTGGTCTTCTTGATAATAAGTAGTCAATAACATTTTTTTTTTCGATCAAGATGTCTTTTAATCGTTCAGTTAAGCAGTGCTTAACACACTAAAAAACAACCCAAACAAAACAAATACTATGCATAAACATATGTAAATAATATAAAGAGATTCCAAACACAATCCAACTAGTTAGGCCAGTTACAGACTTCATCGGAAAGACAAACACTTACGTGATCATGTCCTCTGGCTCTTTATTGGACATCTGTACATTGGTCATGCTCATGGAGCGGCCCACTTCTTTGTCCAGGTGCCTGAGGATGTTATCCAGAGCCTTTCGCACCTGAGGGTAGTATAGAGACATCCCTACACACGCACACGCACACGCACAAACACAAAAAAAAGCTGACATAGGCATAGGACAAGGTGTCAGATGGGACTAATTTTAAACAAGGAAAGAGTCTATGAATCTTTAATTACATTTTTGACTCCCAACACACAGTGCTGACAAAAAGTTCACAAAGACTTTTGGTTCCCTGCCACTCTTGGTGTCTGCAGAGGTGGCTAATCTCTTGCATGCGTTCTCTTGCTGAATTCAGGCTGCTCTATCACACATGGTTTCAGTTTCACAGCTATTCCAAGCTACCATAACTTGATGGCAGCAAACATCCTCTCGATCTTTCATCGATAAGCCCCGTGCCAACAATGCATTTGCACGGCTGGGTGATAGAACATACTCTGACTCTGGCAAAAACAGGAATGATGGGGTTAACTTACCAATGACCTTGGCCTCTTCATCAGTGAGTGTGGTGTTGAGGAAGATCTTTTTGACCCGTAAAGTGTTGCCAGAAGGTAAGATGACTCCAGTTGTGGGCATTGGAGGCTCACCATCTTTCTGTTGTAAGCTGTCTGCTATCACCAGGAATGCCCTTAACCCAATATTCATTCTCTGAGACACAGGAGAGTGTGAGATGAAAAGAAGTTATAAATATTTGGCAGTGAATGACTGACTGACTGACTGATTACCAGCCGACTGACTGCGTGATTAATTTTAATGAGCTTGTACTTAAAACTGTACACTCTTGGAGGAACTGAAAGTTTCTTTGTAAAAAAGCCAGTCTATCACCAACTCAAAATTACTGAACAAGCAAAGCGAAACAGCTGACCCTGAAAGACAATAATTGTTAAAATAATGCATGTTACTCCACACCTCTGGGTTGATGGCGAAGGTCTTGTGAGACTTGCCCACACACAGCAGGTCATAGATGATTTCTTTCATGGCGAAGTCTAGTCTTTCCTACATAAAGAAGGGCACATAAAACCATAATCAGCAAATTAGCAATAGCAAAGAACACTTCACCTGTTACACCGCCGCTAGGGGGCTCCGATCCATACATGGCACATTTAATTTAACTGTTTATATTGTGATTGGAGTACAGTACCGTCAGTTTCTTTTCTTTAACCAATAGGAGAGGCTGTTTGCTTAGTAACAATGGAGCCCTCCGTGTCATAGCAGCAGAAAAATCCACAAAAATATAAGCT
>JBBMFX010000148.1:10671852-10683784 GCA_037832545.1 Rhabdalestes septentrionalis | reverse complement strand
AGAGTTATGATGGTTATAATCTTTTTAATTTGGGAGCTGCAAATTCCAAGATGGCCACCGGAAGTGTAACAGGTTAAAATTATAACTAATTTTGGTATCAACATGAAAAATGATGTGGCTGGGCTTTACCTGAGCGATGAACTGTATGATCTTTACAAAGATGTTAAGTGGTGTGTCCCTGGGGACCACACTGCGGGAGCCCTTGGGAAAAAGTGCTGAAACAATACTGAGGAGACGACTAGAAGAGAAAACAAACAGTAGAGTCTCAGCACATGATGTAACAGCCTTTACTCTGTAAATAAGGTTTTGTTATGATACCATTAACTCTCTGTTTCCCAGCAATTGTGATTATGTTCATTTAGCCAAACAATCTGCAGCTTTATGCAGAGCTGAATAGTTTGTACATACAAACATGAACACAAAAACATCTTTAAAAACTGTGATTTTATCATTCAGTTAATTTGGTGCCAATAAATTACACACGTACTGTTGAGATATCATATCAAGATTCTTAAGTGTTCGAAAATCAAAGCTGAATGAGAAAGAGTCGGAAGCTCCTGAATGATGCAGGGAACATTTGTTCTCCTTTTTTTGTTCTCCAATTTTAGTACAGAATGGCCGTTAGACCATACATTTAATGGTGCTGCCTGTGCATCACTGAGAGACAACAATAAAACTACTAACAAATGAAGTAAACAACACTGGTTTTCTCATTAAAATTGCAATGATGAATCACATTTAAGCACATGCATTTATTAATGATGACGGTAATATATTGCAGGATTATTTTTTCCAAGACTCTAGGAGGTGTAGCACTTATATTTATAAAATATTTATAAAATATTTTGATAATATAGTAGATACATGGAATGTATTTTTCCAGCTGGGTGACCTGGGAAACTATTATTTTTGTATGTTACAAAAAACTAAAATGACCAATTCTGTAATGTACGAGTGCCTCATGACCATTTTTCACAACATAGCCTATGTAAAAACATTTTTAACAATTTAAGCATCTGGACACAACTTTATGTATGAACACTACCTCTGTGTGGTGGTGTTGCTTTCACACTTGATTCGGATAATGTAGACCCACAGCAGCCTGTAGAGTGACTCCAGTGCTACACGAGACATTTTAGGATCTTTGTTCTAAAAAGAAGAGATAAAACAGTTAACCATCCAACATAAATAGCGACCATCAGCATTACAATTTCCTCCAAACGTCCCTAATATAGCAACATATCAGAATTAAAGGAAAGAAATGAGATGCACTGTTCATGCAAAAACATTGCTGATTCAGAATTTTCAAACAGTAGTGATGAGTAAAGCACTCACTCATTCACAAAAGACTTAATGAGGAATGTGATTCACGGCACTGGCTTATGAGCCAATACGACTGATGATTGCAGCATAAGCTGCATTGATCCATAAGAAGATATGATTCATTAATCAACTGCTCAGTGAACTGAAGAAGATGATTCATAAAACCTTGGCTAACGAGCCTGTGATCAACCAGGAAACTGGGCTTTGTATTCAAATAAGGCCAAATGAATAATAATTTATGCTTAAGTCCACGAACAAACACCTATGGGAATATTCTCAAAAGCCACAATTCTTATTGGGTTTGAGGATGCTATGGAGCACTGACCCATGAAGAGAGGCACCGTCAAACAAGCTCATGTGGATGACGAGGTAAATCAGATGGCCTTTAAGAAGAACCAAAGCCAGCTTCTCTGACGGTTACCACACTGACTCACCTGGAGGGTCTCAATCTGCTTACGGATGCTGTTGTTTGACGGCATCTGGAGCAGGTGAATGTGTGAGAAAGACCAAAACAAAACAAAAACAAAAACAAAAAACAGACAAGACAGGAAGTGTGATGGGATTTGGTGCGAAACATGCATGTTAACAAAGACAAAAGCACGAACTTAGGAGAATAACTGCCAATGACATGCAAAAGCTGTACATGAGATGTGTGTATAAATTTTATACAGAACTTCTGTAACAATTCTCTGTATATGTACTAGTAAGCTATGAAATGACAGATCAGGGAGATTCACTTTATTTGCTACTGATGCTTTTGGAAGGGTAAGCCTTTTTCTATCTAACCTCTAACTGCATCTGAAGATTACCTCAGTTACCACAGATAATAGTTTTCCTGGAGATAAGACAAACACACAAAATCTAACTGCATCAGGTGTACTTCAGTTCTTTAACTGAGTACAGGGAAAAGCATTAACATTTTTATACATGGTGATTGCATGTATGGCTGCAGTTAGAGATTATGATGAATGATGCAGAAATATTAATGTTGGTAAAGGGTACTCGGATTAGCCATCTAAATAAACTACCAGAAACAAAGGCCTAATTAGAGTAGAGCGAAGTCATATTTTGTGGACAGATGACAGGAAGGAGGGCTAGTATTTGTAAAGGACATGGCAGGAAAGGTGAAACAGAGGACATGTTTGGAAGCACAAAGGTAAGGACAAAGCAGAACCGAGAAGGGAGAGCATGGATCAATTAGGAGAGGAATTAACCCCACACTGAGACTACAAATCCCTTAAGCCATAGAGCCGCACAAGCCCCTACACAAACCACTACTGCTAACTCTACTTGAACTCCTCAGTTGATAAATTGATTTTTTTCCTCAAAAGAACCACCAGGATCTGAATAAACTAATGTGGATCTGAATGACAGCTGAGATAGGAGAAACCTAAAACTGTAGATACAGGGAGGTTGATAAGCTTTGATCAATCACTCATTGGACTTAATCATCAAGGAATTATCAAGAGTCAAATGGCAGAAAAGGACACCCAATCGCAGCACTCACAAGATCCAGCTTTAACACCACAAAATTAGAAAAATTGGAGCAATTTCTCCAGCACAAAGGAAGAACAAGGAAGTAAAGCAACCCACTCTGCAGAAAATCAAGCACCAATTAAGCAGCACAATTATTTTCAGCCTTCATATAAAAAACAATAGATAAACACACAAATGTGTGAACATACTCATACATGTATATATGCCAGTTCACTAATTCATCTACATGTTTGAATTATGCATTTATGGAAAAAACGTGACGAGCTCAAAATATTTGTATCACTGAAATATGCAGACATTCTATATACAGGAAAGTAGGGTTTTATCTTTTTCGCTCTAGCATTATATTATGTGCTAATGTAGAGGTCATCACTTCCAGTTCCGAACGGCGAGAGTCCACCCCAGGTCAACTAATTTTCAAAATAATAAGACATGCTGGAGCAGAGATATAACCAAACTGCTGCTCCTCTGGCCCTCCAGAACAGAAATTAATGACATCTTTATTAATTCCAAAAGCTCAGTACACAAATGTGTAACTTCTTTAGATTATTTTGATGGAAAATGCTGAAAAGTTTGTTTCATTTAAGATCCTTATAAGTGTTGAATTAAAGGTACGTGACCCATTAATTTACATACATGAACACACAGGGCTTTTCAAACCGCCATTCATTCAATGTCACTTGACAGCTTAATTAATCTGGAGAAGAATGGCCAGTTACACCAACTGGGAGCCCCCAGGACTAAGTTTAACATATCTCTGAAATGGACATTTTACTGTAGAGACAAATTAACAACTTTATCAAATGATCTCATAATCATCTTCATCCAGAAACCATTACAAATTAATATATATGGA
The DNA here is from genome assembly GCA_037832545.1 of Rhabdalestes septentrionalis. Taxonomy (NCBI): domain Eukaryota; kingdom Metazoa; phylum Chordata; class Actinopteri; order Characiformes; family Alestidae; genus Rhabdalestes; species Rhabdalestes septentrionalis. The sequence goes on along the minus strand of JBBMFX010000148.1, from coordinate 10,680,108 downwards.
TGCAGACTAAGCAATTTTGTAAAATCTTTCTTACAATGGTAAGAATTGTAAAGGTGAATTTGTAAAAATAAAAAAAGTAAGTGTACGCAGCTAACCGACTGTGTGTTACCTTTAGGTGAGAAAGGCAGTTCTGAAGGAAGATGTGCCAGTTATTGAGGAAGAACTGCTTCTGGCTGACACACAGCAAACATGTGACCAGAGGATACAGTGCCTAGGAAGATGGAGAGAGGGAGAGAGGGAGAGAGAGAGAGAGAGATTGAGTGAGTGTAAAAGTAAATATTTGAAAGCAAGCAAGAAGGTACATGAGAGAAAACGCAGGCTTTACCAGTGAGTGCTTTTTTCTGGAACTGAGGTCAAATGTAGTCTGGTAGAGCATCTCCACAAAGTTCTTCAGACAGGGCACATTCACTTCATTCTTTACCGCCTTCAACAAAAACATATATGCAATATGGAAAAATGTCAGAGATAAGTGTGATAAACAGTGGCGGTTCTAGAACGAATTTACCAGGGGGCAGTGTGTTTTTAGAAGGGCACATTTAACCAGTGTGCGAACTATACCATGGTGTCTGTGTGTAGCCCCTTAAGTAGTCCGTCTAGAACATATAGCAGAACAATAGTTCTGTTCTTCGAGCCAGCACATGTCGCGATAAGAAATGTACATTTACCGGTAAATATTTGGCTGTTCAGTGAGGGGCAATAATGGGGGCCGAGAGCAATTCTACAGGGGCCCTGGCCCACCTTGGGCCCCGCCTAGAACTGCCTATGGTGATAAAGATCAGAGTGTATTAAAAAAGTAAGGTAAACATAACATCCTGTTAGGAGTGATAACAAATTTTCTTCTTGTATCTGTTACTAAATTTACTTGTATCTGTTACTAAACTAATGACATCTTTATTAATTCCAAAAGCTCAGTACACAAATGTGTAACTTCTTAAGATTATTTTGATGGAAAATGCTGAAAAGTTTGTTTCATTTTAGATCCTTATAAGTGTTGAATTAAAAGGTACGTGACCCATTAATTCACATACATGACCAGTTGATGGAAATTGACTAGTCGGCTAGAGGTCAGAGCCAGAAATAGAGCAGTGATTAAGTGCCGTGAACAGGCAACACGAGAGGAAAAAAAGTCGTTCTTACTTCTAAACACAAAGTCAACACTACTTTACTGGCTCATAAGTAAGAGGTTTTATGAAACCCGAACACTTATCCTTGTGACATGCAGCTGTATTTAAAACTAACAATTAGGTTTTTGTTTTATTAAAAAAAATAAAAGTGTGAATGTTGTCATTCATCAAGAATGTTGACAATCTGAAGAATTTACTGGTTTGCAGAGACAATTGATTAATTATTTTTTTATATGGCAGTGACGAATGTGTGTAACCCCTACACTTTGGTAGCTTTTCAGTTTTCTTTGAGGAGAATATTTCCAAATGATTATGGGGTGGTAGGGTCATAGTTTACACCGTGGCTGACAATAGTTATGAAATTCTCAGTGCTAGGGTACAGATTGAGCAATTGCAAGTAACAGAACTCAGAAGTAAAGATGTGGCAACACTGAGATAGGACCGAACATCTGCATCTGGCATTAATAAGCCAACTTTTGTGGTACCGCTGTGGAATGTGACTCCCACAACAGAAAACATTTTATGTTAATAGCATAGAAGCTATTTTACAAATGGTAGAGCAAAGCAGCAGGTTTAAGTCAGCAGGTGTGGTCTCATAATGTGATCTATTAAAGAGGTTCTAAAAGTACTTACAGCAGCTACAGGGATGAGGATCTCCACGAAAAGACCAGCTAGCGCATGCTTTACATCTTTGTCTTTCACTTCCAGAAAATACTGGGCACATTCCTGCACAAAAACATGAGAATACCATTTATTCCAAAGGAAAATGCATAGGAGTGTGTGCAATATAATTCCACGGTTATTCATGGCAAAATAAAATAAAAATAAAATATTAAAACCTATACAAAGGTGGCAAAATAAGGTCCACTGTAAAAATGACTCAATAAAAAGCACAGAATTACGGGGCTTGTTAACTGCAGCAAACATATTGAGTGTGGATTTTTACTGCCTATATCCGCCTTAATGAAAAAGCATTACTCTGCACTGGCCTTTTGGCAGAGTGTGGAAGCCTTGAATGCGGCTGTGAGCACACACACAGTTACTCAAACGGTTTTATGAGTACAGGTTAAAGGACTTCAGACAAACAGTGTTTACAACATGGGTGAGAAATATACCCACACAATACACTAGTAAATACACTACCAAAAAAACAAATAACGATCATTCAATCAATCAAAGTGAAACAAGCAAAGAATCTAAAAATCATGCTCAAATTGAACATTGAACATCAAAATCTCCTACGTACCGTGTGTGTGTGTGTGTGTGTGTGTGTGTGTGTGTCTGTGTGTGTGTGTTTGTCCCAACCTGCATGAACTGGAAGGAAGCCTCAAAGTCTTCCACAGGATACATTTTGACTCTAAAGAACTTCATGCCCATGATGAGGCTGATGATGCTCTGCACCACATGAGGACTCTGCTCCTTCTGACGCAACTCTTTAAGCTCTGTGATAAACTTTTTACGGACAGCTTGGAACCTGCATAAAACAAACAGCATGGCTGTCAGGACACCTCTGAAACTTCCATCATCTGTGGAAGTTTGTAAATTTGGCTATTTAAACCATATGTCACTATTATGTAGATATATATGAAATCATAGTTTCAATACGAAGAAACAGTGTTGGGTCAATACCAGCAATGACGTATTAAACAAAGTAATATGCAATAGAAAAATAGCATCCAAAATTAAAGTTTAAATCACAGTCCAATGGATATATTCATAAATCAATGCTTTTAAACATCCCAGCATTAGTTAACTCTTCGCGCTGCACTGTTCTCACATAGAATGGACCGCAAAAGCTAAGGTGCTGAGAATAGGGTGCAAATATATTACAAGGACAAATGTGGAAGCAAGGGAAAATGCAAGGAAGACTTCGTTACACATATATCAGGGCTCGAAATTGCGACCATTTTGGCATATGCTCCCGAAATTTCATCTACGCCACCTCAATGTATTTGGGAGCATTGGTGCGAGTGCATGTAATTGTTGTCGTGCAACCTGTTTCAATTTCCCTAAAAAATGCGAACAGCATGTGTGTGTTCTGTGTGCTGAAAGCTGATATGGTGACAATTCTGCCATTGAGATTTTAGATTGGTTAATTAATGCCGTCAATCACTTGCAGTTAATGGCGCTAACTACAGCGGGGATATGTAAATGTAAAGAGGTGAAGATGCAGGAAAATGAAAATAACTCTGACAGATTTCTTTTGCAAACCACCTAAAGTTACAAATAATGGCACTGGTGATAGTGATCATGTGGTTTATGTTGATTCCCCAGCCGAAAAGAAGGCATAAAGAAGGAGAGAATGGTTGAAAGATTTCGAGTGGCTCCGCTATGAAAATGGCTCTATGCACTGTGTTCACTGTAAAACCTGTGGGATGGAGTTTGCAGGTAACACAGTGTTCGCCACTGAATCTATGCACTTTAAGAGTGAGAGCTTGGTCAAACACGGTGAGAATGCCAAACAATTTGTAGTTGTGGTGTATGGTGTCACATCAATGCCAAAACTAGTGTGCGCAAAATGGCTGGCCACAAAAATTTCTCTCTCGAAAAATTTAAAGTCAAGAGTGCCAGTGTGGAACTCGAGATCACAAAATTAAGAATCGAGTGCGAGGTTGTGATAATGTTGCGCGAAAAGTGTATTTTTCCTCTCTCAAATGTCTTTTTTCCTCTCGATGTGATAAGTGTCCTCGCGCGCGGAGTAGATTATCGACAAGCAGCTTTTTTTTTTGCTCGAGTGAGATTTCTACGCCTGTGGTTTTGGCAATTTGTGGGCGGGTTTTGACTGTTTCTGCCTACAAATCCTATTGGCCGATGGCTCCTGGTTTTGTAATTGGCTAAATGAAGTTTCTACAGAAAACCCAAAGATGCAGGGGAAGAGGGACAGCGACCAATCGGTTAAACGCAAGTTATAGTGAAGTTATAGTGTATAGACCTGGTAATAATATTTCAATAGTTAGATCTTAAATAAAAACGGTACATTTTTGCGGCAAGCCATTTTACGCGCTCTAGTTTTGGCAGTGATGTGACGCCATAGTGGTGCTCCTTTTTGGTGGGTGCTCCTAAATTTTTGCTGGTGCTTTTTGAAGAGTTAATTTCGAGCCCTGTATATCAAGTTTGTATAAGCCCTGTATAAGTCAAGTAAAGTCATGTTTGGACAAAAATTTTAAGCCCTTAAGCAAAAATAAAACAGATCACCAATACAGTCACATGTGGCCTAAAGCTAAAACAAGAGAAAGTTGTAGTTTTTTTTTTTTTTTTGGTGAACCACAAGACCAAAATGATCAGTTAAGCCTGTGCTAATGGCATTTGGAAAGAAAAAGCGGCAACGTGCCAGAAGCCCTGGTATGCCTAATGAAAGCAATGTCAGTGAGAAACTACACACAGACTGGCAAAACACCATGGATTTACAAGCAGTTTCAGTACCACTATAATGTACTGCACTTCTTTCAAGTTAAAAACATTTAAACTCAGGAAATGGCTAAGAGAAAGGAAGAGTAAATCCCTATGTAAATCAGTTTGTATCAGGGACTATTATAGCGCTATAGGCAATATTGTGTAACTGTGTGCTAGAGCATTAGTATGCATTCAGGCTGAATTATGGTACTGTAAATGTGTCTGGAGCTACTCTAAATCACTGAAGATCCCATTCTTATTTACCAGCTCAGCAGTGTGATGGATTCACCACCAGTGTAAAAGGTAGTGTAAAGCATGACTGCTTTGTTTGCTGTGCATTTCAGTCATAAATTATGTCTAACTACTGTTAGAACTTCCATTTACATTCCAGTAATGGTTTAATTAAACCATGTGAGGAGCTACAAACACAATATCAAAAAGTAAAACCATCTTCGTTAAGATAAATGTGCATTTTTACTTTAAAAAAATGTATACTGAAATTAAACAATGGCTAAAATGAATAAAGGATAAAAATCCTGACTTACTTGGACTGAGTAAGGACTCCGATGACTTCAGCGTACAGATCTGCAATGATGTGCACGTTGCCAGTGTTGGGACCGGAGTACCTGGCAAAAACACAACAGATCTCACAATTAAGATCCATCAACAAGCTTATTGACTTTGATCATATATGTGTAATATAATAAGTCAGGGAATTCATCTACCAGCATTAGGCTACGTGTGGAGTCTACTCACATTTGGATGTAGGTTCTTCATCATCATGTACAGTGAAATACAAGGAACACAAGATATATGTTGTATGCTAAGCAAGCCACATTTATCACAATTTTATCAACAGTCTCATTTGCTACCTGTACACATACTTCCATGCACAACTTTTTAATAATATATATTTTTAAAAGAAACGATGCCATGCGCCTTAAAACATAGCTCTTGGAATGAAAGAAAATACAGAAATACATATTCAAAAGTACTTCGAGATATAAAATGGCATTTAGGGACATTATGTGATGTGTTTGTTGGCACATACTATGCTGTGTCTTGCAGAACTATTTTAAATGTTGGACGATATTTAAAACTGCCTGCTCCTCCACAAAAATAAATAAGGGCCTATGGTTTGTTGTTTTTCATGTCAGGTAAATCTCACTTCCTATTATAGTAGTAAGGTCTTGTTCAAGCTGAGACAAAACATAATTGACATCACTTGATATATTTATTAACACTGGAGATAAAAATGAGCATTCTATGAAGATTTTTTTTGTATTCTGCAGAAAAAAGTAATAGTCACACAAATATTTAAGAATGTGCTTCCTTATGAATCCATATATGGTGTGTGTGTGTGGTGCCACAATTACCCCTCTTTGTGTTTAAAGTGCTTAAATGCCAGGTTAAGGACTTCATGGACTAATGCATCTGGCACAGGATGAAGAGGAATCTAAAGTAAAAGTAAAAAACAAAAAACAACACAATCATTATGTAAAAAGGCAAAATTGTGAACTGCTATCAAGATCCTTCAAAATTCATATTAAAGCCATTTAGGCTACAAAATGAAGTCTACATATGCTACACACAACCTGCCTTACCTGTTTCAAAACTTCTACTGAAACTAAACAAAACATGAAGTCTATGGCTAGGTCCCTCCTCTCCAGTAGGTAGTCTTTATCCCGGTGCTGTTCATCCCTGAAGGGGAAAAATTAGTGGAATGATAAGGAAATTTTTCATCTGATTAACATTGTCACTAACATTAATGGACGTATTTTATTTTAATACAGTGATCACTCAGACTGAACAACATATTTCCCTCATGCATTCTTCATTCACTTTAATGACAGTGTGTGTGTGTGGGCGTGTTTGCTCACCCTTTGGACTTGGTGCTGGATCTGGGTCTGTACTCGTAAGACTCGTCCTCAGTGCCGCTCTGTCTTCTGTACCAGTCAAACAGTGTCCGCAACAGTGAGGGCAAGCAATGTTCCGCTATTGAGCTCATAGAGCTTATTAACTAAAAACATGAATACAAACACGCATACCACACACACATGCGCGTGCACACACACACACACACACACACACACACACACACACACACACACACACTTATTACTATTGGAGTGATACATTGCTTTTAGTTACTCTTATGCTTGTACTCATGCTTTTTATTCAGAAATATTCGACTTTGTATAATATTTCTATCTGCACTAATAGTAGGGATGAGTCTTGATTTTCAAACATATGGATAGTCATTAAATATTTTTAAAATAATTCGTTTATGCAGGTAGCATTTATTATAATTTTTGTAATGCATTACTACCACCAGAAATTGTGTCAAAGTTCTTCAAATTAATTAATCAGTTAAACATCTGAACAAATAAAAACAACACAAAACTGAATAGAAAAAATAATGGGAATGCGGGTTTGATCATGGGGGTGTGTTGTGGCAAGGGCTAGGCCTGTAACGATACATTTTGCTGGACGATGATTTGTCCCAGAAATTATTGCGATAAACGATAATATCGTAATTGTGTCCATTTCTACTGATGTAATGATAATGACATAATACAAATACACCCTTTCAAAGATCCATAAACCTTGACTTCTAAAGATCACATAACCCTGGGCGTGGAAGACATGGTAAGACAGTCAGCATACCTTGACATTGTGTGGCTTAAGGCAGGATCTCTCAGGAGTAGCAATGTGTCCAGCTGTGCTAAATTCTAGTGCATGTCCCTATACATTTGTCAAAAGCGATCGTCTTCGTCTTAATACCTCCAGCTCGCCATGGGGTATTATGACAAGCCAGGGATCTTTGTAAAGCTCTCAGGGATCTTTGTTGAGCCCTATTTCACTGTGAAGCTCCCCAGAGATTGGTGGTTGCTCCATCTAGAAAAGCCGCTAGCAATGAGTGCATGTTATAACCGGACTGGCTCTCTGCACGTCTCACATCACGCTTCTGAGGATAAACAAGGAGAAATGAGACTCAGAGGTTCTGGCACGTTCCCAAAGAAGTGCTGATTTCTGGGAAATAAAACCTTCCAGTCCTGTAAGTGAGATGGCCGTCCGCAGTGGTGTAAGTGGTATTCACATCTTAAATGTGTACCTAGTTAGCATTTTCTCACCAGGCGGCTAGCAAGGCTAATCCACAAGAGAATTCTTGCCTCATTACCCTATGGAAACGAGAGGGGGCGGTAGAGACAAATGGAAAGCAAACAAATGAAAATTATCGTGGCCGGAAAATTATCGACCTCATTTTAATTGTCGTGCAGTTAATTGATTTATTGTTTATCGTGACAGGCCTAGCAAGGGCCGACTTTTGAAGAATCAAATGGACAAATATTTACCAGCGACCAGTTCATCGTTAAGGCATAAGTTATCTTCATGACTAAATGAACCACAACAGCGAAGTGGTTTTTTACAAAAAGTGACATGATATCAGTGACATGACTGGAATGTGCACTAACAATGAGAAACTGACCAAAAACTGAGCACTGAGAAACAGAGAGACAGACAGAAAGAGAGAGAGAAAGACAGAGAGAGAGAAAGAGAGAGAAAGAGAGAAAAAGAGAAAGAGAGAGACAGAGAGAGAGAAAAGACAGAAAGAGAGACACAGAGAGAGATTGAGAGAGACAGAAAGAGAGAGAAGGGACAGAAAGAGAGAAAGAGAGAGAGAGAGAGAGAGAGAGAGAGAGAGAGAGAGAGAGAGAGAGAGAGAGAGAGAGACAGA
>JBBMFX010000148.1:10600031-10629167 GCA_037832545.1 Rhabdalestes septentrionalis | reverse complement strand
CTTTCTCTCTCTCTCTCTCTCTTTCTCTCTCTTTCTCTCTCTCTCTCTCTCTCTCTCTCTCTCTCTCTCTCTCTCTCCCAGGGCCAGTGTTGTTGGACGAGTTTGTTGAATGGTATAAAGACAGAGAGATGTCATAGCGACAACTTCATTGCCTTTACCACCGACATCTAGAAATCAATTGGCCACAAGCACCATGGCGACGATGACAGAAATGGCTTAGAAACAAAGGTCCACAAAGAATCAAAGCATAACAAACCTGACCCAGTTTGGGCAAACTGCAGGTGTCCTGCCAGTGAAGAGTGTATGTATGTGTGTGTATGTATGTATTTGTGAATAAGAGAGAGTGAGAACGAGTGAGTGTTTTGCAAGGCACCAGTTCACACGTTGCCCTCCTCACCATTCTCTGGTAATGTATTGGAGGACCAGCACCTCAGCCCTAACACCCCAGCATGCGGTGCATCATGGGAAAGCACACAGTCAACCTCGGTGCAGCTCCCTCTCACCCTACTGTGACGTGTCAACCTACTGTGAATGTTTTAATGGGTGTTTTAAGAGGGTTCAGATACTCCACATGACAGGCTGACCAAAAACATGTTCTGTTTTTCCAATGCTGGTGTGGCATAAGTGCACATGGCCTCATTCATCAAACACAATCAAATAAGAGCATGTATAACCAGGAAAAATAATGTCCAGATCTTGCAATTAGCATTTATCAAGTCTGCGTTCATTGCTGCTGATGAATTCAACCTGAAAGTACAATGACCAGACACCAGGCATTTTCCTGTTTACTACATTTTATAGTAAATAAAGTTTGCCACAAAAGAAGATTACATATTTTTAGCACTTGCTCTAAGTAAAAGAAAACCCCACCTATGCTGGATTGGAATGGTTGTTAACGTTTATAGCTAAACTGTGAAAAGAAAGGTTATAAATTGAACCATATATCAGAATACTTTTGAAGACATGCTCTTTCATTGTACAGTAAACTGTTGGCCCAGTCTAACTAACTCAACTTTATATAGATTAATTGTATTTAATCTATATGAATTAATTTCATTTAATCTATAGTATTTATAATACTGTCGTATAGTATTTATAATACTATATATTCTGCTTGGGTTTTTTTTGTTGCTGTTTTGCCAAACGGAATAGAGGACACACAAAACATTATATTTTTTCAGCATACATGGCTCATAATGAAATTTGACCATGCAGACATTTGATAAATGAGGCCCATGATTTGGAGTGAACAAACTGGTTCCTTTAATTCATTTAATATCTCTTCATTTCTGGATGGCCCAGAGTTTTAACTATATGTGTTATCGCTGGTTGTCATGCTTCCAACATTGCCGACGGTGGTCTCCATACTGGAGGAAAGATGCTGGGATGAGTTACCCTAGTTATGCTGTACAGAATCTCACTCTATACAGCATAGCTCTGAACATCAGACTGCTTCTGTAGTTCTTTAGCACCTGGCATTAGGCATGAAGCAATGTCTGTTATGGCTCAGCACTAAAGGCGTTTTGTGTCCTTGTTTTTATAGTTGACTTAATTGGATAAGTTGTGAAATAACTTGCAGATCTTTTAGTTATGAAGCAAAATAAATTGCAGATGATTAGTAATGGCCCAGATCTGATGAAGTGCCAACAATAAGAGAGACTGATTGTAATTATATAATAACTGAGTTGATTAGGTGGGCACTCTTCTTCCATTTATAGGCCAACTCTGTGTTATACTTGCAGATTTTCTGGTTTAAGCTAGCATGGTGGAAAAGAGCAAACCCCTTCACATGATACTAGTGAGGTTAACATTTAAAGGCAGGTAAGACTTGCCAAATGTATTTGGATCCTGCCCTCAGCATGCAAATCTCTAGCCATCTTGGGATTCTAGCCACAAATGAGTGTTGAATTTCATTTTTCACTTACTCCTCATGCTGCTGTCACTCTTTGGAGTCTTCTTTGAGACCCAGATTTGTTACTGTCCCGGTTTGGAGGACAATTTCATCGACTATCGTGTGCAGAGTAGGGACTTTAGACTGGAGACGCTGCTGTGCTCCATGATTTCATGTCCTCCTATGGAGTCTACATAGATACAGCCTCCAGTCGTCCAACTCCAGTAGATCTCCCTTAAAAATGGTGGCTGCGAGTATATAAGATAATCCCACGTTCTTCTCCTATTGTTCTAAACAAGTGTTCCTTGAAGATTTACTCATGTATTACATAGATGAAATGTTTTAGGAGATTCTTGAAGTGAAATAATCTTCCACAGCAAAGACTCTAAACCCATTGTGACTGTTGCATAGCAACCACTTAACATTCTAGTTACATTTGTAAAATAATCAGTTTTGACGCTGACTGTGGTCCGAAGCTCACGTCACTGGAGTGAATCAAGATGTACATGCATGCTCCCATCAGAGCTGTCTGTGAATGAATGAGATTTCCTTCTTTTTTTGTAAGTATTATTGTTCTTTTTTTGTACAGATATTTGTGAACTTGTGCTTATTTTCTCCCCTCCCCCCCAAGTCATGCAGTCATAATGCTTTATAAAAATCATGGTTGTGTGATGGTATTTAGAGCTTAAATACACCTGTAACCTCATCTGCTGAGATGTTCCTCTTTGCATTACTTTACTCTCCCACCATTTTCACCAAGTGCTAAACTCCCTGACAATATTGTGGCACTCCAGTCCATTGTATCATAATAATCGTAACATTTCAATGCCACAATAATGCCCAGTGTTATTTTGACATTAAACATTTTTATTTTTTTTCTAGACTATAAATAGTCCCTCGCTTAAGCGCTACAATATTATGACTGTAATCTTGTTAAATATGTTATTTATATTTAGTTAAACTAAATTGTGACTAAATTGAGACCAAAGTCTCATTGTCTTTGGTGGCCATGACAGTCTGAAAAATAAAGGCAATAAAGGCTTAAAAAATACGATGCAAATACATAAATGAATGCACTTAAAGTGTTAGAACGTGTTTTATTTTTAATCATTATGAGCTTTTGTGCAGAACAGTGGAATGAAAACCTTATACTTTATAACACAGAAAGCTTGTCTGTTTTTACAACACCACATTTTCAATTGAAAAATTGGATGGTTCATGACTATGGTAAAATGACTTGCTGAAATGACTTGAACATAGTACATGGCTGGAATAATTTCATCTTTCCATGTTTTTTATATTCATGTAATAAATTCTACTGTATTAAATTGCTGAGCAACTCGCTTAACCCCTGCACACGTCTAGAGGTTTGACATCTTTGGGTTCATAATGTTGGTCAGTGATGCAACCTCTGTTTAGCTGAAGGATATCAGGTGGTGACCCCAAAAGTGTGAACTATTATGGAAGGGTTAAATGTATATGCTAGAGTTAGGTACAATATATTACCAAATTTGATGTGATATGGCAACAAACTCACTGTGATGTGCATGCTAGTTAGAGACCATACAGTCTTAACATTGCCATAGGCACTTTTTGTAGGTTCTTTCATATAGCTGTCTGTGCCTCTGAATGAAGAAGGGTCTGCTTTGAAAGCGTGGAAATTCGAGGCGAAGAAGCAGATCTTTTTTTTGATGACTGTTGTTTTTGGTGGGAACGTTGGCTAATGCAGGGGGCTGAACATTCTCATCTGACTGTATATATGTATGGATGTGTGTAAATGTGTTTGTTTTCACTGTAACCTATCTACGTTCAGTATATAAAGGGGTTTATTAACGAGTTGTTGTGCCATTTTGATCTACTATACATTTTGTCAGTGATCTTGCGTAATCATGGTGCTACATACATGACGTTATCGAAGGATGGAACATTCTTTGCTGCTGAATCTGAACACAATGACAGTCCTCCTAAAGTGCTGGATAATAAGATAAACAGCAACAAATTTAAAGGTGTCTTCCTTCTTTGATTTATTCAATGTAAATATTGTGTGAATGATTTTAAAGACAAATTATGAAAAAACAAGTATTGCATAAATAAATAAATACAGAAATTAATTTCCACAATTAAGAAAGATCACAGGGGCTCACTATGCGTTTTTGCACATTTTGTGTAGCTGGAGTAATGGAAAAGCAGTCTACTTTTTAATCTTTTGTTAGCATGCTACAAAATCAAGACGCCATAGTTCGCTAGAAGTCGTGTGCTTAATCGCTTTCATGCATTTGTAAAATCTTGCGTAAAATCAAGCTTTCACACAATACATATTAAGTGTTTAAAAAGCGTAATCAAGCTACTTTTAAACATCACTACGATACTTATAAGTTCCAGGGTACAGAGCTGACTTGTATTTGAGGGATGAGATACGCTTGGCAGTTAGATTCACAGATCCTGAGGCGTTTACATCTGTGTGGCCTGCAGTGTTCGCAGGTGAAACACTACGGAGAGGGTGTCCTGAATACCGTGGGATTGAGTCTTCATAATGATCTGACAGATGCTGGTTATCACTTTCTTGCGATGAGAGGGAGTGGGAGGTCAAACCGAACCCATCCATGGCTCTCCTTTTCTCCTGAAACAATAATCTTCTCCGTTCATGCCGTTGACGGGCTTGAGAGCTGTCTCTAAGATACTCTCTGGCTTCATCATGTCCAGGGGAATTGGTGGGTGTTTCTTTAACTGTTTGGTTAACATCCTGAAATGAAAGGCCTGCGCGTAGACTCCCTCTTGGACTTGGGGTTTGATCAGTGTCAGTGATTGATGCAGAAACTCCTTCTGAAGTTGAGAATGGACGAGATCTTGTGTACATGGGTACGTTGTAAAAGGAGAAGTCTTTGCTTTCAGTGCCAACGTTTTGGGAGGCACCTAAACTAGACAACCTTTCACTTGATATTGTTTCAGACTCTGGTGTAGATAATTCAGGCTGCCCATAGGGATCTGATTTTGAGAAGAAGAGTGTCCGTTTAGGCCTGGAAATAAATCTGCTTGTTTCTGGTGCCATCTTCATGGGAGATGAATCTTGTACTGATGAAATGGTCTCTAATTTATTTTCTTCCTGTGGATCAGACGTTTTAAAAACAAAAGATCTTTTTGGCCTCTGAAGTGTATCAAAAGACTCTCCTTTATGTCTAAAGAAATCATCTCCCTCACCCATTGTGACATTTATTTCAGAATCCCTTAAGTCTACTCTTTTATCTGATATTTTGGATATCAGAGTCTGGGAGTGAGGTTTAGAGCTAAATTGAAGGTACCTGCTTACTTTCGGTACACCTTCGAGGTGCAGATAGGCACCAATTTGTCCAAAGAAATCTTCTGACTTGGTGGTAAACTGGACCTTATCATCAAATGAAAAACTACGTTTTCTTTCTACTTTTGCTGTTAACACAGGCACCATTTCCAGAGGATAAGGCTCAGCCTGTGTGAAGTGGACATACCTTTTCACTTTTGGTAAATGATCAAAAGAAGCATTGATCTGTCTGAAGAATTTATCACCATTTTCTTTTTGATCTGCCAAACTCAACAGCTTTGCTACTGTGTCTGTTGTATTGTCTGAGGACATAGTTTGAGGTTCAGACTGTGTGAACTGAATGTACCTCCTCACCTTTGGCGCTCCATCTAGAGAAATGTCCATTTGCCCAAAGTTGTCGTGGTTGCTTGTTTTGGTCTCTTTCACTGGTGAATAACTGGAATGTGTGAATGCTCCTTTTGTCACTAATTCAGCTGTGACTCTTTCTTTGTTTAAGGATGGGGACTGTAAACGATTGGCAATTTTATGATCAGATTGTGTAAACTGAATACTTCTCTTTACTTTTGGTAAATTATCCAAAGGTAAATACATTCTTTCAAAGAAATGGTCTTTGTTGCTGCCTGGCTTTTCTTCATTATCAGATGAGGAGGCTGAAGAATGAGGTTCAGACTGTGTGAATTGAATGTATCTCTTTATCTTTGGAACTGTTTCAAGAGATGTACCAGTCTGCAATACTGGCAAGTCTGCTTTGGTAGCTGTACTGAACTCTTTCTCAGCTACGTGACCAGATTCTGCGACCCTATTTGTATTTGAAGAAAACAATTGATCCGATCTGTTACGATAAGTAAATTTAAGGTATTGCTTTAACTGTGGTATCCTTTTCACTGATGCATCTATATTTGCAAAGAAGTTTTCTTCCCCAGATGCTGCGTTGGAATCAGCTGGTGTTTTGTCTCTGTGACTGTTTACTTTTGAGGATGGATTTGGAGTTTGTGAAAACTGAATGTACCTCTTCACCTTTGGCACTCCATCTAGAGATATGTCCAGTAGCTCAAAGAGGTTGTCTTGGTTGTTTGGCTTGGCATCTTTTTCCAGTGGTCTGGTACTTGTTAATTCTCCTTTTGTCACTAATTCAGCTGTGACACTTTCTTTGTTCAAAGATGGGGACAGTAACTGATTGGCAAGTTTAGGTTCAGATTGAGTAAACTGAAGACTTCTCTTTACTTTTGGTAAATTATCAAAAGGTAAATACATTCCTTCAAAGAAATTGTCTTTGCTGCTTGGATTTTCTTCATTATCAGATGAGGCGGCTGAAGAATGAGTAAACTGGATGTATCTTTTTAGTTTTGGAATTTCAAGAGAAGTGTCTATTTTTTCCAAAACGTTGTCTTTGTTCGTTGGTTTGACATCTTCATGTGAAGAAATTATTCTTTTTGATTCTGTTTTTGTCAAAGGTTGAAATTCAGATTGTGTGAATGCAATGTGTTTCTTTACATTTGGTATTCTGTCAAAAGATGCATCAATTTGCCCAAAGAAACTGTGTTTTTCAACATCAGTTTTGACACCATCTGTGCCTGAATTAATTATTGGTTCTGTCTCAACTGAAGGAGTACACTGGGATGGAGAATGTGGTTTATGTTGTATGAACTCAATGTATCTCTTCACTTTTGGTACTCCATCAAAAGATGCATTGACTTGCTGATCTCCCTTGTAGGTTGGACTAAGCATATCCTTCGATGAAGGATCAGACTGTATTTTTGTCACCAACACTGGTTTGATTATTTCTGCATGTGAAGATCGAGTTGATTGAGTTTGAGTTGAAAGCTGAGGATCGAATTTTGTGAAATGAATGTATCTCTTCACTTTTGGTACTTCATTGAGAGATGTTCCAATTTGCCCAAAGAAATCATCTCTTTTATTAGTTAGATTCAGCTTATCTTTAGATAAAAAATCAGATGCTCTAGATTGTGTTTGAGGATCTAACTCTGAAAGCTGGTGTTCAGATGGTGTGAACTGAATGTATCTCTTCACTTTTGGCACTCCATCGGGAGATGTATTTATTTGCCCAAAGAAAAATCCTCCCTTGGTGCCTGGGCTGAGCTCATCCTCTGATGATAACTCAAATGTCCCAGGCGATACATTCTTCACCAGCTTTGGTGTGACTGAAGACGAAGTTTGAGGTTCAGACACTTTAAATTGAAGGTATCTCTTCACTTTTGGCACTTTTACAAAAGATGTACCCACTTGATCAAACAAATAGTCTCCCTTAGTGGTTGGGTCAAGCTTGTTCTCAGATGTTGGATCAAGTCTCCCAGACTGTATTTCTGGCAGCAACTTTGGTGTGACCCTTTCTTCACTGAAAAGTGTTGGAGATTGAGCTGAAAGAGAAGGTTGAGATGTGAAATGAACATATCTCTTCACCTTTGGTATTCCACTGAGAGATGCACGTATTTGCCCAAAGAAATTCTCCTCTTTAGTGTTTATGCTTAGCTCCTCCTCAAATTCTGAATCGGATTTCCCAGACTGTAATTTGTTTTCCGACTTTGGTGACACTGGTGAAGATTGATCTGAAGATGGAGCCTCATATTGTGTGAACTGAATGTATCTTGCTACTTTTGGCACTTTATGAATAGTTGTACTTATTTGCTCAAAAAAACTCTCCCCTTTAGAAGCTGGACTGTGCTCATTTTCAGATGAATATTCTGGTTTTATAGACTTTATTTCAGTATTTACCACTGGTGTGACACTTTCTGTCTTTAAAGGTGTTGATGTGGAATGAGCACACTGTTGAGATTCAGATTGTGTGAACTGAATGTATCTTGTCACTTTTGGCACTTCATCTAGAGTTGTACTTATTTTCTCAAAGAAACTGTCCCCCTCAGACACTGAACTACACTCATTCTCAGATGAATAATCAGATTTGGATGTGAATGGCCACTCAGCTGAAGACTGAGGCTCAGACTTTTTGAACTGAATGTATCTCTTCACTTTTGGCACTCCATCAAGAGGTGTACCTATTTGCACAAAGAAACCTTCTCCCTCAGAGGTGCGTCTGAGATCATCCTTGGATATAGAATCTGACCTCACAGGTTGTGTTTTAGACCCAGACATTGGTACGACCCTGTCTGTTTTTAAAGACGTTGATAGGGATCGATCTGAAGGTTGAGGCTGTGAATTTGTAAACTGAAGGTATCTCTTCACTTTTGGCACTCCATCAATGGATGGACTTATTTGCCCAAAGAAACTGTCTCCCTTAGAGGTTGCACTGAGCAACCTCGCATCATCAGTTAGCCCAGACCCATTCCTCATCTCCCTTTCGGTCTTTAATGATATTGATGGAGACTTCACTGAAAGTTGAGGGTCAGACTGCGAGAACTGGAGATATCTCTTTATTCTTGGTACTGGATCCGAAGTAAGATAAATCTTTCCAAAGAAGCTTTCTTCAGAGGACGATTTCAGGTGGGACATCTTTGAATCACATCCTGCCTCCATAACAGGTGCAGATCCATACTGAATTGGAGACTGAGGATCAGAGACTGAGAACATAAGAGATTTTTTAAGTTTTGGGAGTGGAGAAAAACTTTGTCCTATTGTTCCAAAGAAACTTTCTTCCCTTGTGTTCGGTTTGACTTCGTCCTCGAGAGCCACTATTTCTCTGTTGATGGACAAGCCTAAGAACCCCCCAATTTTTCCACCATCTCCATTTGTTGTTTCGGGTGTTGGTTGGACAGCCTTCTCATCTATTACAGCTTTACCTCTGTTAAACAACAGTGTACTTGGCCCCAGTCTTTTAAAGCTCTTTCTTTCTCCCTCACTGTTGGTTTTCTCCTCAATATCTGTGCTGCTTGAGGAATTGTCAAAGTTGATATCAAGGATGCTGTTAGGGTTTTTGGCTGGAATGTCATAGTCCATGTTAATTTCAGGTTCTTTTATCTGAAGTCTCCTTGGGTACTCAGCATGATCATCTTGTTCCTCTTCTTCACTGGAGCTATTGGGACCTGTTCTTTCTATCCCCAAGATGCCTGTAGTCTTTTGACTGGTCCTGTAAACAGGGTGCACATGGTATTGTCTAGGTTCTTCTTCATCGATAGGGACAATATTTGAAAAATCAGAGGATCCATGCACTGTGAATGGCTCGTCATCAAAACTATCCCCTCGAGTAAAGGTCATTTTTACATCTGATGGATCCAGTGTAATAGTGTCTTGTCTGAAACGAGCACCCATACTTGGCTCATCAGTTAAAGCACCCACTTCTGGAGTAAAGAGCTGATTTTCAGTGAGCTCATCATCTTCTGAGTGTGGGTCATTATAGGTTTCTGATTCTTCATCATCTTCTGGGTTTACAGAGTATTCTGTTTGTTCGTCTTCATTCAGAGCACTTTCAGTTGAACTGCAGGAACTACATTCATCGAACTGTTTATCCACAGACATTTCCGTTTCAAAAAGTGGAAAATCTTGAACAGCAACCTGTGTAACACGGCAACTTGACCTTGGGGACTCATCAGGGAATGAAAAACTCTCCCCACTATCGTTCCATAAATCTGGGTCCAGATCATCCACATTCTCTTCCCTCGCTGAAAATGGGTCAGTCGTAAATCCTGGTATTGGTGCCTCCTGATCTATGTTACTTTCTTTATCTTTATGTATAGTGACTACAGGAAAATCTACACTTTGCTCAATTGACTCCAGTCCTTGGGGCAATCCTGAATTAGAGGATACAGGTGAACTACTCCTCCCCTCTAACTCTGTGGCATCTTCTGGGTCTGGAATAGGCTCTATGACTTTAGTAGATTCGGAACTGGGATATTCAAAATTTGTCTCAGGGTTTGATGCTTTTGTGTTTGCCTCTCTCAAAGGAACTTCTCTGCTCACCTGCAGTGAGCTGCTGGGGATGCTTCTTTCATTGAACCTTAGATCCTCCAACTCAACACAATAAGTGTCATCATTGTTTGTCAAGGATTCACTCCCTTGTGTGTCATCATATGATACATCAACATCTATACTATTCTCAGAAGAGTTGTCTAACTTGGCATCTTCTACAGTGACATAATAAGGAATACTGTCCTTTACTTCTGTGACCCCACCAAATCTCACTCTTGATCCCACCCGCACTTCTTGCACTTGTTCATCTGTATCAGAATATCCTTCATTCACGTATGGATTTGGTTGAGTTGTTGAAGGCATGGAGTTTGTTGATGATGGAGATGTTGAATCCCTCTTAGTTCGAATTCTTTTCCATAATTTGTCCAGAAAGGGTCTTAGCAGAACACCAAGGACAAAGGCTACAATGAATGTAATGAAGACAGAAAGGCAGACAGCTAATACAAGGTCAAACTGTGTTGTGGCTCGGACATTCCTCTGCATATTAATGTTGTCTTCTCCTGCAGACCCATCTAAAACCTCCTGGGCTTCTCGTCGCAGCCTTGTGTTGTGGATCCTTTTACGAACATGTAGATGAAATACTGACACATTCTTTTTTTGGGATCCTGAGACACAGACATAAAGTCCTGCATCCTGCTCTGTGATGTTACTGAGAATAAGGACTTGTTTATTCTCAGAGACTCGGCCATCAGGTGTCCACCAATGAGACTGCATAATATCTGATGATGTGCCTTAAGAAGAAAAAGAAAACAATATAAGGATTTTATTTTCTATTTACTACAAGATATTGTTGAAATGGCTTTAAAGTCAGTTCTGCATAGCTTTATTCTTTCTTAAGGATTAAAGATTAAAGTTTTAAACAAACATAATAATGAGTACCTTTGTCGACCATTGCACAGGAAAGCAATAATTCTGTCCCTTCATTCACAGTCACCTCCTTAAGGACACTTGATGTGTGATATGCATGTCTGGGACAGGTAAGATCAGATTCCTCCAGATCTATCAGATTCTTTCCAGCATGACGAGCAGGAGAGGAACACACCACCTTCCACGCTGCATTATTCTGCTCGTTGTCAAAACTGAGCCATCTTCTTATGTTCTTCGAGTTACAGTCACACATCCACCTGTTTCCAGAAATGCCCACCAATGCATTCAAATTCCGTAGAGACAGGTAGGCTGGCAGAGGTATGACGGCCAGTAGGTTATGGCTCAGGTCAAGGACCTAGATGGTATGATGGATGCATTAATTATTAATATTTTCCAGCTAGTGATGCTATACAATTCTACCTGTAGTTTTTAGTTGGTTAATCTTTCATTTTATCTCGATAAGAGTTGACTAAATTCTTTTAATGTCACATACAGGTATCTTGTCTTCAATCAGATAAATGAAGAAGTAATACTTTGAATTCATTTGTTCATTTTGTTGATGTTATATACAGCTCTGGAAAAAAAACCATTTATGAGTATGACAACCTTTCCATGCCCGTGCCTGTTAAACACAAGCTCCTCATTCTGCTTTATGAGTTACTAATTACTAATCACATGATTCAAATCTTATTTAATGAGAAAAAGTATTTAAAAAACCACTGTTGTAATCAACACCCTCCTCTTGTAATCTGACCACTTTGATGGTAAACACTGTTAGTAATACATTAAAATTATTGCCATTTTTTTTGAGTGAAGTTCTGTAAACTGCATAATTTCTCTTATTTTTATGTTTTGTCATTTCTTTAAAAAATTATGATTTAAAGAACAATATTTTCATTTGGAAATTTGGATAAATGTTGTTAGCAGTTCCTATAAACTAAGCTGTTCAGTTCAATACTTGCACCTATAAAAGATAAAACCACTGTGTTTTTGTAGTGGTGTCTTATTTTTTTCCAGAGCTGTATTTCATTGAGGTTGATTGTGTACACATTTAAACCAAGTAAATGCAAAGTATTATGTTTCAGCTTGTACAGTTTCCTGGGGTTTGTTACCTGTAGATTTGACAGGTCTTTAAAGGCCTGTGGGTGGACAGTGCTGATGAGGTTATTATGAAGATGAACCACTTTTAGATGACCACACCCAGCCAGGGCAGCGGAACCAAGCTCAGAGATCTTGTTATGGGAGAGATGAAGCACCTGCAGGGCTTTAACACTGCAGAGCCCTGGGGACAAAAGGGGCAACAAAAGATTAGAGAACTAAATTCACACATTAGAGAACTAAGTTCACACATTATCAATCTGGTGGTAGTGCTCTGACCAGGAACCCATTGTAGAGTAAGTTATTGATCTAACCTGACAGCAGCTACTGTTGTACCCCTGATCTAGGTCGCAGGTTCCTGACCTGTTTTCCTTGTTTTAAAACACACCTCTGCAAAGGATTGCAGGATTTATCTGTAGTTTATTATGCATAGATATATAGGACAGGTTGTCAGAGACCAGCAACAACCCTTAAAAAACATAACTTTAAAAATACACTTCAAAAAGTGATGACATGAAAGATACAACAAATGAAGAAGCCCACAACAATTACTTGAATAATAAATTGCTCTGCTGATGAATCTTTTAATGTTAATGCCCAAATTTTGCCTATGGTGAAACCTGAATGTGAACACATATTTAAATTAACATTTCCCAGCAGTCACTGATGTTATAGGATTAATGCAAATATCTAGATTTCCTACATGTTGCTTTTTCCATCTTTCTACTTTTAAAATCTGCAATTCTAATGTGATGTATGACTGAGTGACATTTTTTCCCTCCCCGCATTACTCATTTTCCACTTTTCTTAGGGATTTTCTGATTTGACACTCATTATCTGTATTGGTCTGAAATGGACCAAAATCACTATGAACAATTTGACATGCTGTGAAAATCACAGGCTCCCTACTAGTGTTGTTTTGCCGGCATGTTTTAATTTTAGTTTTAGTCTAGTCTTTGTGTCAAGCTGTCATTTTAGTTTTTATTAGACTTGGTCACGTCCAGACTCTTTAGTCTAGTCAAGTTTTAGTCGACTAAAAGTCTGAGCATTTTTGTCTTATTTTAGTCAGAATGATCCATGACTATTTTCATCTAGTTTTAGTCAATGAAAACTTATGTCATTTTAGTCTTTTTTCATTTGATTTTTTATTTGATTTGATTTATTTTTTTTTGTGAACAAAATTTATTTATAATTTATAATATGAATGCAAACATGCAATACAAAATACAGTTTTTATATCCACTCATACCATGTCTCATTCCATGAGGAGGTTTCCATCAACATACCAACAACTTCTTCATTGCTGTGAGAGCAGCTAAGATCAAGTTTTTCAGAAATAGGGTCAGTGACTGGTTAGAGAAATCATTGAAAAAGAATAAAGTGGGTGATTCCTGTCTATAAGCTTATATCAATCGGCAATTGATGCCAGAATGAACGGAGGGCTGGACATTCCCAAAAATAATACATATAAGTCCCCAATACCCCTTCAGGGCATAAGTTACAGCTTGGGGATGGAGAAATATACATGGAAAATCGCTTTAAGGGGGTTAAATAAATTCCATGTGCCAGCTTCCAATGTATCAACTGATGATTAGGATTTCTGGATGACTGAGATATTGTGAAGAGCATCATGTAAGTCACATGTCAGATCATTGGACCAAGCTGCAATCACGCCTAAAGGTTTATAAGAGGCTTTAAGAAGGAAATAATATATTTTGGAGGCAGTGCAAGAGCTGCTATGAACTATCTTACAGAGGGGATGTAGAGAGGGCTTTGCATCTAAAGGAATTTAGTCTTTTTTTATATAATGCAATTCTATTTAACACAGTGCCTCTAAATGGACAAAATTATTGGGACGTAATGCCGTTCAACTCTATGGTCGAGTATCCTGTTCTTTTTTCTCCCCTCCCTATCGTACAGGAAATAACGTTTCGTCTCGTTTTAGTCAACGAATATGAAGAGACATTTTACCGTAGTTTAGTCTCGTACTTATTCGTCCACAAAACTACATTATATATTTCGTTTCGTTATCGTCACCTGACCAGCATTTTCGTCGCGTCTCGTCTTGTTTTGTCACGTGAAAAATGTTCGTTGACGATATTTCGTCATACCTTTTGTTGACGAAAGCAACACTACTCCCTACTCCATACACTATGTTGGAATTTAAATACAAGTTTCAGCACCAAAAGAGTGTACAGTACGGTTAAAGAACGGGCACTGGTGGTTTAGCAATGTATGCAAAATCATAATGAACAATTCATTAACCATAACTTGAAACGTTTAACATTACTATAAAAGCATTAGGGAGGCTTTCCGAATTCAAAGTCATCCAGACAAATATATTATTAACAAATTTTATAATTATTATTAGAGAAGGAAAAAGGAGAGTTTTGGATTGGTATCAGTATTGGCAGGTCTAAGTTCTGAAACTGGTCTCTAATTCTACATAAAAAAAATAGAATCGTGACTCACCATTAGAAAGTCTGTCATTTTAATTTTTTCAAGCTGATGAGAAAGAATCCTAATTTACTGTGGACACAATCTTTGTGTTACAATAATGTTTGGTCAGAATAATTTCATGGTCCAATGGTTATGAGCATGACGGTTTTATCTTTTAATTAATTTGTCCAAACTTATTTTACTCGAATATTGCCCATTCTAAGGAACTTTTCAGGACCTCATAGTGCATAACATTTGCAAACAGCTGCATCTTCATTTCTGTAAATGTTCACAGAGCTTGTTGCTGATGCAGCAGTTCTCAGACATGGTGGTCTGGCTGTCAGTGCATGAGAAAGAGGGAGAGAAATGGAGAAGTCTGTCTCCTCTATTTTGAGCACGGTATTGACTGCTGAGCAGAAGTGAGGGTCTGCTGCTCAGGGATTCATTGGAGAAGAGAGGCTGTGCACTGACTCACAATAAGCTGAGAGATGCTGTCATCTGTGTGGTGTCTGCGCCTACCTTAAATACCCACATTTTAGTACCCCGCACAGGATCAGGGTTATCTTTTACATTATTAATCTTACAAAACAATAGGTGGGTGACACCGATAAGCAAATGAGAGGCCCTTTCATTTCTAATAAAGATACATTCTTATCTGCTCACTATCACAACTTCAGCACACTGTCTTAGGAAACAGAGGCATTCTGCCCCACGTCTCTTATCAACGATCAGTCTGAGACTAGGTTTCCCAAGCTCTGTGAGCAAGATCTAGACAGGGATAGAGATATTTAACCAATACTCGCCTCACTTGATTGCAATGATCGTTTAAGCTGCTTATGAGGAAACAGATCCTTGACCTTCAGCTTGTAATGACCAATAATAAGTAACAAAGGCTGATCTTTGTCATGAAAGCAGAAACAAAGTAGAAGACAGGGGTCTCTTTGACAACTAACACAACTGTGGAAAAACACGGAGATCTCAGGAGAGACGTTCAAAAAGTAAAACCTTCACAGGAAATAAAAGCTGGTATGTCCTAGAGCAAGTACTGACCTACTTACTTTCTGTAAGACAAAACTGATTTGGGTTCTGCATTTCTGACATAAAGCCCTACATATAACTTGTAACCTTGAATTTTACACATCAAGCTTTACAGGCATGCAACATATCAAGTTCTCCACATTAAAGTTCTCAATTTTACTCCTGATTATCAATTTTTAATGACTGAGAATTGAAGTTACAGGGCATCCACAGACTCCCTGTTAATAAAAGCAACAAGACAATAAAGCAGGTGCTCTCAATCTGATGTCATCATGACCCAAAAAGGTTGGCTGAGGATCAATGAGTGTGTTTACATACACACTAATTATGCCATCATTAGCTGATTTCAGCAGTTACAAGTGCACATTTAAGAAAATTAAAGACACTACATACACTTTATGGACAAAATATTGGGACACACCTGTTTTTCAGGGTTTAGGCTTTAATACTCCATATTAAAGTCTATGTATTTGAATGTAATTTCATTAAATTCCCCCTTTGATGTAATGGTCAGACGTCCCAATTCGTATCATATTTAAATGACCTCTGATAACATGTCATGTTCTCTTTCAGTGGGTTTTTGGCAGGCTACAATACATTTTAAATGTCAATACTTAAACTATAAAGAAGTATCTTGTAGGCCTTGAAGCTTTCACTGTGCACATAAATGTGTTTTCATAAATTATTGCCAAATTTAATATATTTTTAAACAGAATAGATCTGGATTACACATACACATACTCATACACATACTGTGGATAGAACCAGAATATAGAGGATATAATTACTTCAAGGGAAAATACCTGCTTGCTCTAAAACAGTTTAAACATATAAATAGGGGTTATATCCCGGAAAATGTTTTCCCTTGATGTCTTGCATCACTTGCTGCCCTTTTTTTATATGTGGAGGTGCTTAAGGGGTGTAATGTCTCATCATGTGAGCACAATATCTTGATTTTTTATTTCAGATGCTGTGAAAGCCTGTAGTGCCTTCTGAAATACACAGAAACAATGCTGCATTTAAAACTTGAAAAAAACATGGTGTTTCTTTTTTAAAAGGAAAACTGTAAACATGAAATAGCCACATCTTATAATGCCCAGTAACAGATAATTGAAACAATTCAGAATTTAAGACACCCACTCTAATGGCTGTCGTAATAACGATGAAGACTGTGAACACAGTAACTGTGATATCTCTGGAATCCATTTAGAACTTTAAACACAACCGTGCCTATTTTTACAACCCCTAATGGTGGACTGGAATGTCTATGCCCATCCCTTTTACTCGGTGGGTGGGCCATTTGATTGGCTAGTTACGATAGTGATTCTGAAGTGACTATAGTGTCACAGAGCAAAGGTCTAGTTATTACTTAAAGGGGATTTACCACAGGCTGGAATGTGTAAATGCACACGCTGTGTGTGTGTGTGTGTGTGTGTGTGCGCGCGCGCGTATATATATATATATATATATATATTCTGTGGCTGTCAGTGAGACTGAATTTCTTTCTCACATGATAGTCGAGTTTCTGGTGCATGCGAGATCATGAATAAGGTCCCCAGGCCAATCTGCCTGTGTGTGAGGGAGTGAGTGATGTTCTCACCTCCTGGTATTTGTTTTAGCCGGTTTCTCTCAGCAGACAGCAGTTGAAGATCGGGTGCCCACGACACACACCGCTCTTTTCCTTCAGTTGGAGTCTTGGTGCTTTCCACACCTTTCCCCAAACACATCGACAGACTCTTCAGTGCATTATTCCCCACCCAGAGATGCTGTAGCCCTCTCACACGACGAGACCCAAAAGGAAAAAGCGACTGCAGGGAATTATTGGATAGGTCCAGGGCTGTGGCAGTTGCTGGGACATGTGATGGGGCCTTGAACAGGCCAGACGAAGAGCAGTTTATCAGTGGAGTCCTCTGACACAGGCAGTGGGTTAGACAGGTAGGCATGGGGGAGAGTGTGTGTGCCCCCCATAGTTGGAAATACAAAACCACAATACAGGACACTAAGCTGGTGACGGACATCACAGCAAGCCCTATACAATATAAAGACATGACATATGATATGAGGTTAATAAATACAGAATACTGTTTTATTTATCGTGGTGATTATGACCTGAAATTTATCACCTGATCTAATATAGCCAAATATGTTTTATATAAGCACAATCTGACAAGTCCTCTATAATTTGGCCAGATTTCATGCCCCATTTTTCTGTTTAAGTTAAAAGGTTTGAATTTCGTTAAACTTATATAATCTGTCGGCATTCTGTATACCAAGATGAAAACAAATTTTATGTATAAAGTTATGAAATAAATAATGAAGTAAGCTCATAATATACCTTATTAAACAGTCATCTACAATCATTACAGAGAAGGTCAAACCGAAAGAACCAACTCTTATATCAATAAACTGAGATTAACTGCAGTTAATAAAAAAAGACTTTGCATTTACCTCCGACAGTGCTCACAGATGTCAGTTCAGATTGAATTCTACGATACTCCTTCAGTTATCATCAAAACACTGAGGGACAGAAGAAATCTTTGACTTTGTCATGAATCCGCCTAAGATCAAAGTCTGCACAGCATTGCAGCTGAGACACATATGACTAACACACATACACACACACACACACACACACACAAACACACACTTACCTGTTAACAGCTTACACAATCATTCACAAATCCAAGTTAATATCTTACTCTGGCTCTCCTCCTCTTCAGCAATTTCAAGAAAACCATCATCACAAAAAAGAATATAAAATGTTAAATAATTAACAAAATATTTACAATATAAAATTAAAAATATTCAAATCTAAAAGTTTAAAAATGTTCTCACAGAAGTGTCACATACACATACAGTTGATGTAAGACGAAATTTATGGACCTTTTTTATAACTGTTATTATACCAAAACCTCCTGCTGTATGCTGCATAATAAAGGACAACACATGCTATTCAAAATTAATCCAGCATTTATTACATTTCTTTTGTTTTTTATTCATTTTATCCAATGCAAACACTGTAATGAAAAAAGTAATGTTCTTCCCTTTCAAAATTGAAGCCGCACATTCGTCTGTGCATACACCAAGGTAAAACAAAACATACGTTTGTCCAGAATAAAGTAACAGCTTAAAGGCGATGGAGTACATGACTGTCAGTCACAATGCTTAGCATTTCAACATGAAGTAAAAAAACAAAAACAAAAACAAAAACAAAATCAAATAAATACCACTCATGAACACTGGCACCCAAACAAATAAGTGTTATATTGCACAAAATATAAAAGTCAGATATATCATAGATGCTTTCTACTGTCTTATCTTATCAAAAGATATTAATTATATCACAACACGCGTTCATATTGCTGACAAGAACATCTTCATTAAGTGCAGTCATGCTCGGTTTTTCAGCACGAAGGTAATATGATTTGAGCGCAGTATGACACTCACAAAAAATTAAACTCAACAGAGTACTTTTAACACAAGACACTTCAGATGAGAAGGTAACATTTATCACTATCAAATGGTATGAGCAACTGACTTGAGAGATGATGCAGACTGAAAACAGGTGTAACGCTGACGCTCAGCCATGCTTATTTCAATTCAGTGTTTATGTTTGAAAAAAAACGAATATTTGGCACTGAGTCGCGAAGACATGGAGCGCTTTGGGAAAGATCTGTCCATACTTAATGTCAACAAGGGTCTTTGATTTGTTTTAGTCAGAAATTAAATATATAAATTACATCAACACAGATTTGTCTTTCAGTCCTCTAACTGAAAATTGCCAATAAGTTGTTGGATGTAAAACATAGTCTTCATGTAGAAATAATGTAAATATTTAGTTCAAGTAACAGGTAACGTTTATACATTTTTAGTGGCTACTTGGCTAGATTTCTATAGCCACCAGTGTGGAATAAACAATTTTTTCCTGCATTACTTTTAGCAAATCACTGAAACAAAGTAAATGTTCAAAAGAAAGGAACTGAAATGTGTTTTGTGTTGTCTGATATTCGAGAAAACCAGCAAAGTATGTGAATTAACTAAAGGTACTGCTAAAGCTAAAGCGACTAAATCTCTGCTCGCTCTGGGGGGTTATATGAAGGACGGACACTGTGGATGGCTGTATAGGCAGGACACCGTTCTGAGAGGTATTAGGAGTCAATGGCAGCAAAGTGAACTCAAGGCTTCTCTTATCAAGATTAGCTGCCAACATAGATCTGTGTGAGTATATACAATCAGAGGCACATATGCTATGAAGGGCTTTAAGACCCCTGATCAGTCTTGACTTTAGATCCACAGAGGGACTGAACTGGATATACCAAGTAAATCCTGTTACATTTTACCTGTAACTTTTTGATTGAGCAAGATTTGAATTTAGTGACAGAAGGGCTGATTTCATTTTGACAGATCACCAATTTCCAAAAGTATATGCAACAAAATGATAAAGTCTATATAGGATTGGTAAACACCATCATAAAACTGCCCATTAATTTCAATCATTAAAACATTTCATGTAGTGAAGGACAAAGGGAAAGCAGCTCAAATGCTGTAAAAAAAATCAATGAGGCAAACTAAAGTCACGTGACAGTTTCAGTGCAACTATATAAAATCTAAAATCCTTTTACCTATAATCCTCAGTCAAAGTGTAAAGATTTTCTCTGCCTGATATTCTGGTATTGATACCAATCATTGTGATCGGGGAAAACATTAACTAATAATATCGTGTTTCGCCCCGCCCTCCCACCAAGTAGACTAGACCTGCCCCTCACTACTCATGGTATGAAAAGACAATACGTTCTGATCTCTCTTTGACGTTAACAGTAATGATAAAACAGAGAGAGAGCTATTTGGCCAAATACTGTGTAATAAAAGAAGGAGTGTTTGTGTATGATAAAGTTTATGGTTATGATTATCAAATGAATGTGTGTGGGTGTATGTGAAAGTTTGAGAAACCAATAGACTCTGTGTCTGTTTGAGTGTATGATTAACACACATAAGGTGGAACGGTTTCAGTATGCATGTGTGATTTTAAATAATTACGCCCATGGGTGGCCTGTGTAAACATGTATGTGTATGGAAGTGTAGCAAAAGTGTAGCAAATTATTTTTAAAAATAAAAATGTAGCTGTTATTGTGTCAGCAGTGATTATTTCCAAATATGCATTACGATAATTGGGGATTTGATTTTTACAGAAGCTGAAGTAAACACTACATTTAATGCAATTCTGCCACAGTGTATTTATGACATTTTTCACTCTATTAAGGTTAAAAATTATATCTTTTTAAATACGTAAGAAGTTTCATTTCTCATGTGTGTGTGTGTGTGTGTGCGTGTGCACATTTCCAGTGGTATTGCCCATGTCTCAGTGTGCAGCTCCACAGGGGTTATCTGAGGTTTGGCATCCCATGTTGGAGTATTTGACCTGAACTCTGAACAGGGTCCCGTCTGCACACATACACAGCTTGTACCTCTCCAGCCCCTCGTCAAAGTACAGTTCGCCACCAAGAGAGGTGTTTGGAATTCGGGATGGACTGAACATCAATGAGCCATTCAGGACGATGCTGTTCTCCTGCAAACAAAAGTATAAACATGTAAAATCTCTTCTCTGAATGGGATGTTTGATGATAAAGTATGTTTAAGAAATACAGGCTATTCTAGTTTAGTACAACCATATATGGAGTAGTCTACAAGAAACTGTACAGAAGAAATGTCTGTGTTATCACTGTCTCTCAATATTTAAAAAAACACTTTTATGACCTCCATAAACATAGAGATACACAACAGTAATACTAATTTCATAACATAGTTTCATAAACATCTAGACTCTTTGTAAATAAGAACCACACTCACAGCTTTGAGTTCGATATCACCACCCATCCTGAACTCTACAGTCTTGCCCATGATGAAGACGCCCTCGTTGCCTCGAATGATGGCCTTGCCGTCCCCTCTGATTGTGAGGTCAGAGGATGCGTTGCTAGTGATCTGTTAAAGCACATAATTTAAGTGTTAAACCTCACTTCATCTCACTAAAAGACAGAGAGAAGAGTACTTTTGTCAGCCAGGTAATTGTTAATGGATAAAATGTTAATGCCCAAAGAAAGTACACTCATGTTTTTCTGAGAGTATTTGATTACACCCAGCCATGAGTACATTCTTTTGGCAATATTTCTATAGAAATGATTTGGACTGTGTGTTTATACTTGTCTGCATCAGCAATAACTGCAAGCCACATTAACTAACAGGATATAGTGTCTGAATTATTACTTTGAAATAAAGTACAAGTACAAGTACAAAATAAGTTTCCCCTTCTGGATGTATTTTTCATTCATTACCTTCACTAAATAAGGCTAATTTCGCTAGACCTCATTCACAATCCTGTTTGAATGCCATGACTTTCTTAAGACCCCAGTGACCAAATTTACACTACCATTACCCTGGTGCCAATGCAATGTCCCCAACAAAGGTATTGTTATGCAGATATTTGTAATTACATTATGCTTACTGGGTTTGAAAATTACACCGGGTCGCCTGTGCCCAGTCACATACAACTTTATTGAGATAACAGCCCTAGTTTGTACCTAGCGATGGTAAAAATAATTTATTGCCAGTCTAAATAATAACTTTATTCTTTATTTTCATGCAACCCCTAGTAAGAGACTCATGTACTCCAATTATGTGAGCTTTGTATTGCAAAACTACCAAAAAAAGAGTTATTACTGTTTGGTAAAGATGAAAAAAAGCCTTTTATAGAAAAGCAGCAGCACAAAATCATAGGGGGAGTAGGGCCATCTTCAGGGTTTAGCTGACATACCTTGGCATAGCTCAGGGGTCTCCAACCTTTCTGAAACTGAGAGATACATCACGGCTACTGAGCCAAACAAAGGGCTACCAGTTTCATATACTAGTACAGAGTTTACCTAAACGTCATGTATAATGTTTAAATCATGTATAATTATAAATGTTTTAAAAGCTTTTTTTTTGTTTTTAGATATTGTAATTTTGCAAATGTGATTAAAGAAGAATAGCAACAAGATAAAATTACATGTTAGACGTTGCTCACTGGTGAGTTGTGCTACATTTTGGACCGGTCCATGGACTACTCATGTGGTACTTGTGGGCACCACTTTGGTGACCCGTGGTATAGCATAGATATTTTACCCATGATCTAACATTTGAATATACCAAAAGTTTTCCCCAACCCTACAACTTTATTTCTATTAACTAATGAACGTATACCATTTGTGATAAATGGACATTAAGAGGAATACGATTTTTGCACCAAAGAAAAGTGTATATGCTGCACTGCAACTCACCCTTTCAGTGGAGGCTTTCTTTACACTGAGAACCTTGACCTGCTTTGGTAGGTGGAACTCGTGGTTGTCGAAGTCTGTGCTGAAGAATGTAGTTTGAGTGCGTGGGTCTGTGAAAGAAACACCTAAGTCACTGGTGATAGATGTCTTGTCTTTCTCAACGCTGAGCCTTGTGTTGCCCTGCTGAAACACTACCTACACAACACACACACACATGCAAGAACAGCACAATAGTGATATAAATACATGCACTGATCTTCATGTAGTAAAAATATAGTTCAAAGTATACATTATATCTTATGTAATTTATATGTCATATATGATTAAATATATGTTATACTGTACTAAACACTTGCCTATACATCCAAAGTAACCACACACCCTTTCAAATCAGTGAATTTAATTCCTATAATGTTTGCCCATTGCTCACACAGGAGTGCAAAACCACTCATCTCCCCAGAAAAGCAGTGCAAATAGAAGCCGCTACACATGTGCCTAAAGTCATCGTTCAACAGTACTGTAAATACATGTTGTAGAGATTATTAGAGAGATACTTTGAGTCTCTATATAGTGAAATATAATGCATCCATGTAACACAGTTTAACATGTGGAAAATATGCATTTAGTTCCCAATGGGTTAAAAAATATGTTATCTGCTAATGTTGACCTGACTGACAAAAACATTCCTTTCAGTGACTTGAATTCATAAGAAATACTGGATGAGGAGATTTTTACAAACATTTTGACCTATACTGTGTAATTTGCTGCATTTTAAATTTCATCCAGCAATTGAATCATTCCTACATATAAGCATAAACCAGCATCCTGATGCATTATCTGATCTGAAGGTGAAGATTTAACTGCATTAATTTTGGAAATTTATAATAAATCATTCATCAATTCTACTAACATAATACAGTAATACATAATCCTATTTTCTACATTCTGTAAAATTCAATTTATTTATATTCTTACAACTAAAAATGAATTCACCATTGTCTAAAAGGTGTCCGTCAGACTCACCGGGTTGTTGTTGCCAGTGATGACAAGGTCCTGGTCCTTCCTCCCTCCCACAGTGCTCTTGTGTAGTGGGTGGACCACACCCATGTCAGCCTTTTGCTTGAAACGCAGTAGACCACTCTCATGGAACTCCATGCTGTCACAACCGTTAGGGCCTATCCGAATAACTGTCCAGATCACCAGAGTTATCTGATACAGAGTATGAACGAGAGATTGTAAAAGAAGATGTTGAAGTAACATTATGAGACTTTCACATGGAAAAAAAGGGTTTTTGGAGATAATATGGCTATTTTGACTGTTTCTGCACTGCAGCTTCACTTACAATGAGGTTAATGAGAGCAAGCAGGAACAGCAAGACAACGATACACACGGCAATGTTGCCCTTTCGGCCCCTCAGTCCTGTCTTGTGCAGTCTCTCCTCTTCTATAGGGACATATCCAGCCTTGAAGTTACTGTTGTGCTCCTTATTAGCAGTCCTCCGCTCAATTGCCTTTTCTCGCATTGTTTTTTTCACTGGCCCATTTGAGCTTTCCTATAGGTAGAATATGTTACAAATTAGGACCATCAACAACATTTACCACCATTCAGATTTTCTGTCAACAATAAAATATTTCAGCTCTTGGATTTTTCAGAATGGGTTGGGGGAGTCATAAAAACCCTGACCCATACAGTCACAAATTACGTCATTTGGTCGATATGGTCTGCACAACAAAGTGGGCAGACGTTATTTTCTTTGGTTTACATTATACTGTGACTTTAGGTCAATGGATCAAGTTTGACAACAAAAACATTCAAGTAGACTTCTAAACACTCCTGATGTTTCTAGATGCTATATAGCAAATAACCTGTCTGAAACAGCATGACCGTCCTATTTTCAGAATATTTCATAATACTAAGATATTACTTGGTGATTTGTAAAGCTGTGGCAGGCAAATAATTATGCAAATATCAGCTATGTGCTTACATTGTAATATAAAAATTACAACCATTAAAACAATACATACATACAATACAGTAATAATGTATTTAAGTCTATGAAATGATATAAATTAGCATTTTTAATACAGGAAAAGAACAGGAATATTATTTCAATATTAAATGGGACATATGCAAAACAAAAAAATGTAGCTAAAATTGGTCTATGGGCTAGATATAATGAGAACTGACTAGCTTTAATTTTGACAGTTTCAGTCCCTTTCAGAATGAGCCGTTGAAGGGCTCTGCCATTTTTATGCAAATATGCTGTGGCTGGCCATGCCCCACCCATCCCATGCTTACGCTGCACGTTTTACACACATGAAACAAAGGCCCTGTATTTTCAACCATGAGTTGACCCAGAGTGAGATGATAGCAACACTTCAAGAATGACTTGCATGTGCCTGTAGCCATAGTGCTTGGTGTCTAATGTGTGCTTGTAAAACCAGCAGACAATCATTCAACCAAAAAAAAAAACCAAAATTTGAAGTTGAAGGCTAAACATACTGTCACACTTTTTAACAAGGAACAACTAAAAGCAAGTAGTTATAATAATAATTTTCATTTGTTTAGTGGTCTAAAACTCAAGGTCGCTTTACAGGTGGGTCAAACAGGAAAAATGAGAAAACATGATTTTTCAAATAGTTAACATAGAACACAGACAAACAGCAGCATCTCAGTTAGAGAAAAATGAAACGGGAAATAGGTCTACAACTAGACTGCAAAGTGTGCTTGATCAAATTCATAACACAGCATTAGCAGTAGTAGGGGGCCAAAAACTGGTGAATGGAAGAAAAATAAAGATAGTACGTAAGAAGAACATAGTGTACATGCTCTAGCTTGAACAAGTACACTAATTAAACGATATGGACAAGAGCACTGGGAGTTATATATGGAGGCCCCCCCCCTCCACATTCCAACTGCTTCCACTCTCCTTGGTAGGCTTTTCAGATGTTGGAGTGTTTCTGTAGTAATTTGTGCCCACTCCTTCTGTAGAGTCAATGTCAAGTTCTTTCACACCAAACTCATCCAACAATATTTTATGTACTTTATGCTTTATTCACTGGGGCACAGTCCTGCTGGAATATAAAATGTTATTCCCTAAAGTGTGTCCACTAAGTCGGAACATGGCGTTGTTCACTTGCTGTAAAAAGCCAAGCCCAAACCCTGAAAAGCAGGTATGTCCCAAAACCTTTGTTTATATTGTGTATAATAAATGTACGCACAGAAACTACTGTGACACTGAGTTCTGAGAATGGACTATTCCTAAAGGAGACACGGGGGGGAGCTTTCTCTATGTCTCCAGCCTGTCTGCCTGAGAGTAACGGACTAAAAATAAATAACACCTTCTCGTCATTTTCTCTGTTCAGTCGTATATAAAAAACATTACAGCACTTGCCCTTGAAGCTCAACACAGATAAGCATTTGAACCACCAAGACACAAACAAAACGACAACGGATCTGAAACAGTTCCTTATTAAGTCAATTTTTCCATTAACCTTTTAGTCACGAACAGCATAGAAAACAACAAAATCAAAAGAAAAATAATGCACTAAGCATGACTATTGTGAGAAAGGCCCTGCAAAAAAACATAAATATATATTTTTAACTAATAACCATGTGTTTTAAGGCAGAAAAGCAATAAATCCGTGTATTTGGATTTGAAAACAGACCTGCTCGGACGCCATGTTTACCCTCCCTCTCTGCGTTCTGACAGCAGGACCGAGGGCTCGAAGGACAGTACCATAGAAACAGGGGGCAGTAATATATCTCACACACTCACACACACTCACACATACATACACACACACACACACGCACACAATAATGATACCGAATACTACGGCTAAGACAATGGCAATATTAACCGCTCGTCGCTGCAGCACATATGTTCCTAGAAATCTGATACAAATTAATATAACCCGTCAGATGGTTTATGCCCCTTCCGTTGGACGCCAATAGTTCCATTGCTCTGTCCCAAAAAGGGAAACCCAAATAAAGCACAACCATTCATCCACAGACCACCTGAGGGTTTCAAGTTTAAGGAATTGTTTTACAAGATGAACATCCCAAAACCAGGCAGTATAAGAAAATATGTAGGCTTGACTTTTCTGGGGGAAAAATAAATAAAAACATTTTAGCATATAAAATGCTAAAACATTATTATTTTGTGCAATGTCCTATAATGTGCAATAGTCATACCATCCAAATATCACTATATATGTCAGTATTACTTATATACTTCTGATCTCTCAATGCAATAACATACTCCTACCATCCGTATCGTTATTTTATTTTATTTTATATTGTCTTTGCACTCAGAACATAAGCAGTGTCCTCTGGTACCCCTAAAGGTTTCTGATTCTGAAATCTTACTTTTTATTGCCCCATTGCTGTCTGTGACCATGTATTATTTCCATGTGGTATAAACATAATGTTACTCACATGTAAAATCACTTTCTAATTCATCAACATGTAAAAAGAGCAGTTCACTCACGTTTAAAATAGACAAAGAAGCACACAAAGGTCAAAGAACTGCACATGAATTAAATTTGGGGAATTTAACGATCCATTGTTTCCTAAGTGTGAGCCACAAAATTCAACCCCTGGTCTTTTCGTTCATGTATGCTGAATATGACGATAGATGATCAGTGGTGCTGTTAGTAGTCCAGAGGCTCTTATGAACATCATTGCCTCAATTAGTCATTGTAACAAAATACTAAGAGATTTCAGCCCAAAATCTGCCAGTGAAGACATAAATAAGTAGGTGGAAATTTTCTCCATGGGAGGAGTGATTAAGTGTCAAGCAGCTCAGTGTTGTTATTCATCAAATATTAATATGCGAGCTGTGTGTTTGTGTTGTATACTAGTGTGTGCGTATTTGTGTGTGTATGTACGTGTGTTTGTATGTGTGCTTGTGTGTGTGCGTGTGTTTGTATGTGTGTGTGTGCATGTGTGAGTGATGACAGTGTGACATTTCAGCATCTTATTACATCACAAACACAACTCACACGCGTCACAGAGAGAATCTTCACGCGCCCTACTTCAGTAAGGAGTAAAAAACTCTTTTCTGCCTGCACCCACAGCTTCAGGACAGGATAAACAGCACCGTTGCTACAACTAAAGTGCGTCCGTAGCATCCACTGTCAAGGGCAGGAACTGTATGTATGTGTGTGTTGATCCCTTTCACAAAGGGGGTATAAATACGAGGCGTACTCCCTCCAGATTAACTCCCACTCTGGTTTGCCCTGGGACGTCCCAGCAGGATTAAGGGTGCAGGCTAAGTGCAGACATGGCAGATACGTTGCGAAGGCTTGTCAACACATCCTCATACAGCGTTCTGCAGCAAAAACTGGAGGCCTGGTACAAAGACTATCATGTAAGTCCCATGTAATTCACGACTGATCAAAACTGGTGGGCTCTTTCACCCATTCCTGGTGTCTCTATGCTGCAGAAGCTGTGGCTGTGTCTAGTTCACCACGTGTAAACTGGGGATTTTTCCGTTCCCTGTCACAACCGAGCCAGTTTAACTGGATAAACGAGGCTAAACTTGAGGTGTCCAGTCTTTCTGTTGGACAGAGGGCAGTGGTCCTAAATGATTTGGCTAACTGCTTTATGAAGTACCGCATTGGTCATGGGAGTCTGGTTTAGTTTGTGTATTATAAATAGCCAGAAAAAGTGTATAAAAATTATGGCAAATTGCTCCTTATTGCAAAAAACAGTAAAAAGCATTGCAACCACAGAGGATCGGAAAGTCCGTAGTTTTCAAAGGAATGTTTGTTTTAGCTGCAATGATTCTGCAGCAAAGTTTGGTTACCATGGACGCCAGTTGCCAAGGCAACGATGGAGCAGTTCCTCGTGGCGTCACAAGGAGCGTGCTCGGCCCGTAGAACTGGTGTAGTGAAAAAGTCTGAATGGGCCTGAAGTCGTAAAAAGCCCCCCACATTTAACCACTCAAAACAGGCAAGCTAGCGTACAGCGTAACAAACTACACGATATGGGCAAAAGTATTGGGACGCCTGACCATCACAGCAACAGGAACTTTAATTAAAATACATTCAAATGCATAGACTTTAATATGGAGTCGGTCCTCCCCTTTGCAGCTGTAAAATTTCTTGGAAGGCTTTCCACAAGATTTGGCGTTCCTGTGGAAAGTTGTGTCATTGAGGTCAGTGTTAATGAGGTCAGGGACTGATATTGGACGAGAAGGCCTGGCTTGCAGTCTCCGTTCCAGTTCATCCCAAAGGTGTTGGATGGGGTTGAGGTCAGGACTCTGTGTGGCCAGTCAAGTTGTTCCACATCAAACTCGTCCCAACATGTCTTTA
>JBBMFX010000148.1:10569136-10585750 GCA_037832545.1 Rhabdalestes septentrionalis | reverse complement strand
ACAGCACGCCACTGACAATGCGCCGGGTACTTAAAGGGAGTGAGAGTGTGAACTCTGATTGGTTCATTGCATGCTACGCCCAAGACACACCTATGACTAATTTTCGCGTTTAGGACAACCCATTTGCACTTTGCGCCAGGCGCATTGCTCGTTTTTCCTGATGCCATTATGGCGCTTCGCGCTGGCCCCTCCCCTGAAGACGAATGCGCTTCTGACTTCAGACGATGCGCGACTGACCGGAAAAATCAGGCCCATTATGTTCGATTTTCATTGGTTTCACTAACATGATGAAGAGAATGATGTTTCCAAATCTTTCCCACATTCCCGTGAAGCTGATTTGGTACACACATTTTCAATCAGATATGATCATAAACAGCTTGGCTGAACTGATGAATTGGGGCAATTGTGTTAAATGTGCTCTTCCTTGTTTAGGTTATTCAGTTTATTTTAGCAGTAACCACATCCAAATACCTTCATTTCAAATGAGAAACAACACCCTGTAGCAGATTTGTCTGAACAGTTATTTTCAGTCTGCTGTGTCTGGCCACACACACACACACACACACACACACACACAAAAACAACACACACACACTACAAAAACCAACTCACACTATCACCTTGCACATGCATTATTCTCAAATCTAGAATTATAATATACCCTCACCCACATATACACACATACACACACACTCACATACACACACACACACATAGAAAAGAACAAAGAAAAAAGCAGATATTAATTCCAATTGGCATAATCGCAAAAAACATTGTCATGCATCAAGCATTACTATGTCAAATCCACTTTCAGCTTTCAGAGAAAAAAAACATTTAAAAAACTTTTTCAGATCAGTGGCGAACATTTTTCCTTATTTGATGTCTTTAAAGGAAAATACAGATTATCCAAAGGTAGCACCTTATTAAGAAAGGTACACCCCCCCCCCACCCCCCCACCCACCCCCTTCGCAAGGCTGCTCTCGTCTCCTTAGTCTATTTATATAAACAAGCATCATTCAGTGTGCTTTACACCAATAAAAGGAATCATCGTTTAAATGTGGTCAATAAAAAACCCTCGCATGATCACACCAAGATTTTGGCATAGTCTTTGTTGCTTCAGAATTAGAAGTCTTATGTTTTTGTTCAAAGAAATCCTTCTCATAAGACACATCATAATGAGTCAATAGGAATGAAATCATTTGGTGAAGGAACCAGATAGAGGGGGTCCTCGAGTTACGCCACACATTCGTTCCTTCAACAGTGATGTAACACGAATTTTGGTGTTAGTTGAAACACACCCTAGTCTAAATCACTTACCGATCCTAACATTTATAAAATCATAAAAAGACAATGAAGCCTCCCTTACTCACTCATATGCTGGATATTCTGCCACTGTGCACAACCAAACTAGTTCACCTATGTAGTCTGTAAGTACAAGGCTAATTGTGTAAGTTGAGTGTGAGTGGCGGTGAACGTCGTAACTCAAAATGTCATATGTCGAGACTGCTGTAATTTGAGGACTCGTTGTGGATCAGAGTTTTGTTCGCTTAGGAATTATAAACTGGGAATTTGACTAAGAGACACAAGACTGATTGAACACGCTCAAGGTAAGCATTTCAATTCAAGTACTTTACATATTTGATTGAAAATTACTGTCTCAACCACCTATGACAGGAAGATTAAAAACAGCCCCATAACTGTTAAGTGCGGCTGTAAATGTTTCTCTATTACAGTTTTTTTGGATTGCTTACACACTAAAATTAAAGGTAGCATACTAGTAGCAAAACTTTACACTCAAGAAGCAAAACATCAGCCCATATTTGCACAACTATAAGCACATTGTCAAACTCACACTTGTGACTTGCAAAACACTAAACACACTTAACATACATTACACACAAAAATCTATCATGAAGTCACTTCCTTGCAATACCAAAGCACTGACTGTCAAATTACTGCACCGTCCAACCAATTGATTCAACACAGTCATCAGGTGTGCAAACACTTGTTTGCTTAATTGTAGACACAACAATCAGGTGTTTAAGCACTATAAAAAGCAGCAGGTGAGTTCATCGGACTTCAAGCACAATGGAAAGGGTCAGAGAAAAAGTAAGACGATGAGGAGGAGGATGAGAAGGAGGAGGAGGAAGGGGAGGAAAAGGAATCAACAGAGGAAGAGGAAGAGATGGAGGCCATACTGGAGGTAGAAGAAGAGGAAGAGGAAGAGGAAGATGAAGACAAGAAGGTGCACAAAGAGGACAGAATCTGACAAATGAGATCCGAGCAACACTGGTTGACCACATTGTCAACCACGGCCTGACGCTGAGGGAGGCTGGACTGCGAGTACAGCCAAATCTAAGCCGATACACAGTGGCAAGTGTGATAAGAACATTTTGACTGGAAAATAGGTATTGTAAAAATATCACCATATCAAAAACATCTGCACAGTTTCAGTAACTGGTACAGCACTGTATTCTATGCAGTATCAGCACTTCTGTTACCTTGTCCTGTACTATTGTTTACTGTTTTTTTTCTACATAGGATTGAGGGTCAGGAACGACAAGGGGGAAGGCCTCCTATGTTCACAGAACAGCAAGAGAGGGAGATAGTAAACATGGTTTTGGCCAACAATGCTTTGACACTCAAACAGCTCCAAGCTTCTATTGTCAATTACCATGCCAGTTTCAACGATATCCATCAGGTCTCAATATCAACACTGACACTCATCCTTAAAAAAAACATATTCAAATGAAGCAAATTTATCGAGTACCTTTCGAGCGCAATTCTGAAAGGGTTAAGCGACTGTGGCATGATTATGCAGAGGTATGTATTCACTTTAGCAGTGTGATCTTGCATACTGTCTCATAATCTTTTACTGTACTGTAATATGTATTCTACATCTACACTGAACTACACAATTTTGCCTGACACTGTTCTTCAGGTAGTTTTACAAATGGATAGAGAGGAGATCCAGCATGAGTTCATTTACGTATAGATGAGGCTGGGTTCAACCTGACGAGAACATGATGGAGGAGAAGAAACGTCATTGTCCAAAGGGCTATAGTCAATGTCCCAGGGCAATGTCTGGGAAATATAACACTCTGTACAGCCATTACACAGAATTGTGTCCTCCACCGCCATGCCCATATGGGCCCTTACAACACAGCATTCATACTTACATTCTTGGACCAATTGCAAAACAAAACAGCAGCAAATCAAATCAATCATATATAATATATTGTTGTCTGGGACAATGTGTCTTTCCATCGCTCTGCTCTGGTTCAGAACTGGTTTCAGCAACATCCACATTTCACTGTCCTATATCTTCCACCTTTCAGACACAATGACTACAACATGTAACTGATGCACCAACCCCCTGAACCAATTCTGCTAAACCCAAAGCACAATTCCTGCTTTACACTCAAATTGCAATTTTAAAACACACTTTTTTCAAAACACTACACACAATTCTCTGGGATGTAAAGCCAGTTGCCCTACTTTGCATACTAACTCATCACACGAGTAAACATCTGTCACACATAATAGCAATTAAGAATCAGAGCTTTAAAAATAGCAAATGCTGAGCTCTTCTGTTTTAGAGCAAAGGATGCCAACACTGGAAACAGAGACAGAGCCAGAGGAGAGGAGGAGGAAGGGGAGGATGAGGACAAGAAAGGCTAAGGAAGAAGTAGATCAAAGCCACTGTGGTTGACCATGTGGTCAACAATGATCTAACCTTGAGGGAGGCTGGGTATAAAGTACAGCCAGATTTGAGCAGGTACACAGTAGCCTCTTTCATCCAGACTTTCTGAAATGAAAATAGGTGAGAAACCTCACTGTAGTCAAGGTGTACATTACTGTAGTACAGTTCTGCCTGTGAACTGTTCTGTAGACTGTTTCAGTATTTGGGAAATGTATTCATAATTTGTATTTCTACACAGTAGGCCTATTCACAGTATTTTACGGTTTTTACTATTCTAGAAAGAAAGGACGCAGCAATTGTTTTTTTTATTTTTTTGTAACTGTATTCAGTAAATTCTTCTGTTTGTATAAGTAGACCACAGTCTCTGCAACTTTGTATTGGTTGGGATGAACACTGTGTACATTATTTTTGTGGGAAACATACAGTAAAATATATGTTGTACCATGTATTTGTGTTTTGTATACAAACAATTTTCTGAAATATTTTACTATGCATGTATGTAGGCCTGTGTACTGTCTGTAGTGTTACACTGAACAAAAAAGGTTTTATAATGAAAGGATAAGGTCCTAGTGTTTTACCTTAAGCACATCAGTGATCAATTGGTTCTTATAAATGTCTATTCATGTGATGGTTTGTGTGTGTCATTTGAAAAAAGAACACCATTTCGAGAAGATATTGTTTTGAATATAAAATTTCAATTTGCATGAGAATTGAAGTGTTTTGCCCATTGGGTGTGTGATTTTTGATGTGTGTAAACAATTGGGAAAAACTGTAAACTTACAGTACAATACATAAATTGACAACTTGTTACAGTACTATGAATCTCCATGTCAAACCTTTGGGCATGTTGAGAAATAAATGAGTTTTTTCAGTGTGCAACATTGGTCTTGTGTAGTGTTTGGCGTATTTACTTTATATTTATTGATGGTAGCCTACTCGAATCATAGAGAAGTAGAAGTGCTAAAAGTGTTTTGGATTTATCATAGCAGAATGTTACTCGTGCAAACAGTGTATGGTAAATGTGAAACGTGTGTTTCTTATGGTAAAAAAGTGTGTTTTTTAAACATAAGTGTGTAGTTTTTACAAGTGTGTTTAATTATGCAAATAATCTGTAGTGTTTTGCTAATTGGGTGTGTGGTTGTGCTAACTGTGTGTACTGTTTTGAAAACACAGGCCCTGTTTTGAAAATCGTGCTTAAGCTATCCAAAAAAACTGTAATGAGGCTTAGCTTCACCTTCTACACAGGTTTTCAGAGCATAGCAGAACAAAGTCAGTCAATTAAGGGAAGTTGCATCATTTATTGTCCTAAACACCAAACAAACATTTAAATACTGGATTTTATAGACTACATTTTATAGATTTATAGACTACATTAGTCTAGTTTAGTAGACTGTCAACCTTCCACATAATAAAAACTCTAGAAAGCATACAGCAATGATAGTTGTTTCAGACCAAAAACACACTTGTTTATAAAATGATACAAATGGCTTAAAAGCTGCCTTATATACCGAAGACCAACATGACTGACAGAAATAAAAAATAAAAAATGTTAATTCCAACACTGTAAATGAGTTTCTAAAATGCCTAATGCAAGATGGCTTTTAATATATGACCAATTTTCTTACTGATTTATTCAGTGTTTTTGAGATTTATTTGTTGTCCATTATCCAAAATAGGATAGGAGCTATTTCTTTTTCTTATTAGTAAAATACATAGATGCATTGTGTGTGTGTGTGTGTATGTGTGTGTGTGTAAATAGAAATTCTGTAAAATCCACAAGGTCATGACGTACAATAAATTAAAACCATTTAATGAAGCAATATTAAATAGCAGAGTGTTTTAGAGTGAAATTCCACATTAGAGTATTGAAAAAACTTTGGATATTTCATACATTTTTTAACACTACACTTGTTTATTTCTTGCTGCTTCTTTGGTCTGTGGATCTTCACAGCAACTCCATGTCAGCAGCTCTCTGGCATATCTAGTGTTGGTGTGAATCAAACCCTAGAGGGCTTTAGAATCCAAAGGCTCTGTTTTACTTGATACTATTCCAGAGTTTCAGAGCTTCTAAGTTAGCATTAGTGTAAAGTTGTGTTACATGCTCTCACAGGTCTGAGCCTGGAGCCAGCATGAAGCATCACTTTATTCTTTCAGCAGCCTTTCAGGAAGAAGCTAGTGTTTCTTGGCAAATAATAAAATCAATGGTGATGGTAATCCTCTTTCTCTCCAATATAATTTCACTGAACAATGTTCTGGGTCATGAAAAACTTTTTTGTGTTACAAATACAAAGTAAACATATGTAAAATGTCCCCAGTGAATTACAAACAAATACTTTCAATTACCTCTTGATCAATTAATTCATTTCTTATAAGCAAAAAAACCTTTTTGTTACATATCTCCCAAATAAATCGGAGTGTGAAGAGAGATACTGGTGGACTGGGTTGTATCTTGCGGTGGACAGTTGCAGCAATGGCATTAAATGACCCTCTTCACCACATAAAAACTGCTCCATTAGTTATATCTAGACATTCAATTCGATTCAGTTTTATTTCTATAGCGTTTTTTACAACCAGGTTTTCACAAAGCAGCTTTACAGAGTCCAGGTCCGAGCCCCTAGTGAGTAAACGAAAGGTGACAGAGGCGAGGAAAAACCCCCTCAGATGGAGGAAGAAACCTCGGGAGGAACCAAGACTCAAAGGGGAACCCATGTATGGAGAAAAAGAATATGTCTGGACAGACTGTTTCCACCTCAGTGAGATAAGTGTTGAACTTATGATTGAATAACACCCTTTATTTAGTCAGCAAACAGATCACATGTTGGCACAAAAAAGCTTTTCACACAAAGGTGTGGCACCAGGTTAACTTTATTAGTCATAAGACAAATGGCCGGGATTTATCTCAGTGGAATCTAACTAAAGGAAACAATAAGTGTTACTTCACTGCAAGACCTTTATCTGTCATGTGCTTATTTCTATTCATCGTGCCCATTTCTGGTATTAATTTCAAAATAAATAGTTTTCTCTCATCTTTAATATCATGAGATACAAAGCCTGCTCATCTTGAAAAAAAAATTATGTGTTACATAATGAATACCACATTTCTTCGCCTGCATTTCTGCTTAAACACATATAAATGTGTTAATAAAAAAATAAATCATGGTTTGTTCAATATGAAAAATATGT
Organism: Rhabdalestes septentrionalis; assembly: GCA_037832545.1. Taxonomy (NCBI): domain Eukaryota; kingdom Metazoa; phylum Chordata; class Actinopteri; order Characiformes; family Alestidae; genus Rhabdalestes; species Rhabdalestes septentrionalis. The sequence continues at coordinate 10,578,864 of JBBMFX010000148.1, read as the reverse complement.
GCAGATGTTATGCAAATTAGACCTGGTGTCACTTCAAAACATGCCACTGTTTGGAAAAATGTCATGCTACTAGTAGTAGATATGATGAAGATAAAAGGTCTTCCTAAAACCTTCAGGAACATCCTTAAACAAAACGTACATGAAAAGGGTTACAAAGCCGTCACAAACACCATAAACATCATTTTCATTGCACAATTTCTCTCAGACTAATGATAAGTAAGGTAAAAAAAGAAGCCAGCAGACAAATGTTACACCTTAACAGTGTAACAATTTATTCTTACAAATACATAGGTTTTGTTAATATATATTAATAGTAAATGACACTATTTAATAACTGTTTTTATGGTTTGGGCTAGACCCCTTACTTCCGGTGAAGGTCAGTCTTAATGCTTCAGAAAAGCAAGACATTCTGGGTAACACAATGCTTCCAACTTTATGGACACATTTTGGGGAAGAACCTTTTCTATTCCAGCATGACTGTCTCCCAGTGCACAAAGGGAGCTCCATAAAGACATGGTTGAATAAGTTCAGTGTGGAAGAATCTTGACTGGCCAAACAGAGCCCATTCTAAACCCCATTCAGCACCTTTGGGGTGAGCTGGAACAGAGATTGTGAGTCAGGCCTTCTTGTCCAAAATCAGTACCTGACCACATAAAACCTCTACAGATTCAACACAATTTCACATAGAACCACTCCAACCTGTTGTGGAAATTCTTCAAATGAACGGAAGTTGTTAAAGCTGCAAAAGGGGGATCAACTCTATATAAAACTCCATGTATTTGAATGCAGTGTCATCAAAGTCCCTTTTGGTGTAATGGTCAGGCGTCCCAAAACTTTTGTCCGTATAGTGTGCATACGCTTCACCCGTCACCTAAGCCACGGTCGAGCACACGCCCTTTGGGAGGCTGGGCGAGTTCGGATGTCTATTTCAGTGTTAAGTGTTTCTCTCCGCCTGCTGAAAGTGAGCCTTGTGCCCCTGAGGATTTTCCTCCAGGCAACCCTGTTAATAAATAAAGGACTTCAGGACCCTCCACTTTTCCCTGCTGCTCTCCCAACACTACTTTGCACTCCAGCACTACTCACAAACTGCACAGGAGGGGCACCAAAAAAAAACCCCACCCTTCAAATTCTAGACTGGCTGTGACTCACTGGCTACTCATTTGTCTAAATGGCTCCTTTTAAGGTTGATTCCCTTTAATTGTTGTCTCATTGTATACAGAGAGGATATGGCATACAAAACACAATTGCAGGCTTGATAATTACAGTGAAATCTGATCACTAATGAAGGCTAAATTGATAGATTACTGTAATAGATAAATGTGATAAGGGATTAAGCGTGAACATCTGTTTGATTCAGTGCTCAATTATTGTAATTACCAGGATAAATTGGAGAGATTAATGGTTTGTCAGACATAAAGGGAAATTGGGCTTTAAGTGAACCACAAGCAAAAGATTACATTAAAAGGTATAATGCTATTGTAGCTATCAGGCTTGCAAACAAGTCCAGGCATGATGTGCACCACAATATAAACCAACATGTATATGCAGGCATTTTCAAATGGGCAAACATGAACGCTAGTGCAAGTATTAACTTGCCAGCGCCACACACATAGGATACATCTGTAATCTTTACTTCATTCTGTCAGAATCATGATAGCTACAATCCTGTTTTTCTCTTATTTCTCCTTCCTTTTTCTCTCTACTATTTCTTGATGTACAGCTTATGTTTATAAAATTAAGGAGTTTGCATGTAGAAATATACTATGTTTGTCCACTTAGCCTACAAGAACTAATGGAAAAAGGTAGACTATATGCATACATAACTATTAAACATATATTTTCATGGATTTTCTAAATACTTTCATTCAACATTTAAAGTGTTCTCATATAATGTGATATCCAAAATATATCCCCTTTTTTTAGACTATTTCATAAACAATGAAGTATACTTTTATAAATAACTATAAAATGAAGCAGCAAATTTAATAGTAGAATGGTTATCAAACGCATTTGTAGTCTTAGGGCTATATTTATTTGCCAATGTTTCATTTCTAACACTTGCATCAGTCTCATATTCATGGAATCTGTCTGTTTCGTAATGTGATAGGGTCCAATTTTACCAAGGCAACCGAGATACATGCCCACAGACTGTTAAGATATATGGAGTCTTTATGAGGACCTGTAGGTTTTCTATGCAAGACAACGCTCCATCTCATATCTTCAAGTGGACCAGAGACTAGCTAGCTAGCAAAGTCTCTGGTCCACTTGTAGATAAAAAATGGAGCATTGTCTTGCATTAGTATCATAGACCTTTTGAACAATGCTGACTTTTTCTGGAACCATTGCATGAGAAATGTAACCTCCAGAAAATGGCAGAAAGTTTTGCAATTTATATTCATACCATCCTTAAAGTGACCAACCCATTGTGGATAATACCAGCCCATTTCATCATCCAACTCCAACCTCGCTGGCAATTCAGTTGAACTCAAGCATGATGGCCAGCAGCAATCCAGCCACAGGCCCATCCATCCATCCAGTGTCACTCATCTTATCTATGAAAAAGCCTTTGAGAAATCTGTTATCTGGATAGCTTTCAATTTAATTCTTGTTCGGTGCACTTTTAATGAAGTCAGAGACTTCTGAGTTACTTTTACTATATTAATATTACATATTAAAATCAACATATTAAAATTGTTCAAATTAATATTGGGTGGGAATACTAGAAATAATTGAAAATATTTTAATATAACTTCTAATGTCATGATTTTACTTGCCTCGAGAGATATCTGCAGGTCTGTGGCAGGTGGGGAAAATAATATGTTGCGTTTCAGGTCCACCGCTCACTATAAGTAAAAAATGCATAGTTTAGAGTCCCTGCCTGGTCCCAAATTAGAAACATGGAATGGAATAAAAATGTATTATGGGTTCAAATTGAATTTTTGGCCAAGTATAAAGTGTATAAAGTAATAAAAGGTATATGTGTTCGTAATGTGGCATGGCTGCCACTGCACTTGAGTTGATAGAAAGTTGAATTTATGTTTAGACCTGGTGATTACAAAGGCCTGGGCGCATTGTGGTACTTATGAAGCCATTCCAATGTTTAAGTTGCCCGTGCGTTTGGGGGCATTATCGTTTAAACTGCACCCTATCCTGTACAAATTCCTCACCCTATAGGCAACCATTAAGATTTAATTGTACGTGCCGAATTAGGCTACAAGCTGCAGCTTTAAGCTTTAGGTTGAGAGCATGAAAGCAGTGGCTTAGTCTGTTTGACATTAAAAAGGGGTATCCAGACATGAAAATACTCTCAGTTCTTTGTAAGGGTGCATGTCTGTTGTAACTGAAGGCATTTTGTTAGTAGTATAAGTCTAAATGTCCATTCATTGTATGAGGTGCAGGCACTGAGGCGGAGAAAGAGGTGATTAATTCATTCATTCATTCATCAAAGGGATGGATGGATGGACTTCCTCTTGAAATGGCCCATTTTCTCCATCTGAATGGAGGTGCCTGCTGGTTCACACAGCATATGGAATGCATGCTGAGTTCACAGTGAGATCACCGAGGTCAAGCCTGTTTTTTTCCCCTTCCCCAAATGGGTGAAAAATGCAGATCCCTCTATAGAGTTCACAATTAGTGTAGCGGAGCTGTGCAGCGGGGAGGGTTGTGTTTGTGGTATGCTCTCGACATGTGGTCTGTGCCTCAGCCGCCAGTTTAAATGCATAACGGTCAGAACAGCATATCCAGATGTGACGGAATGGCAGCTTGGAACCGAGCGGCATTCTTAGGGAAGTTCCCAGGATTCCTTGAGGCCTTCTCAGCATTGCCCATTCTCTTCTTCAAGATTCCTCTTATTACACGAGTAATTACAGATAAATGCACAATACCACAATATGGTGCACAATACCAAAGCGGTGTAACCACCAATCACCTTACAAGTTCAGAGTTATTGCTTTTGTTGCTTTTTTTTCTATGGTCAACTGTTTTCAGTTTGTTCTGATGTCAGAATAGGACAAAAACATTGCGAGGATGCAAAGGATGGATGCGAAACCAGACTATACAACATTGCAGCTAGGCCTTCAATTCATACAGTTTACTTTGTATGTTGCAGTTGCACAGTGTGCAGTTAAGAATCGCTGTGGAAATCTTGTTAGACCTCCAGCGGGATTCACAGTGAGGGATTTATCATACAATCAAGGGAAGAGCAAGCTTGGTGGATCCATATGGATGCTACAGGAGAAAACATTTAGGCAGATTTTCCATTATATTTTTTAAACATTTTGTGAAGATCCATAATGAAACAAAATAGGAGTACTTCTGTAGTGCTCAAAAGTTTTAATTTCAGGAAGCCTTGATAGTTCTTTTAAATGATATAAAAAATGATAGTCATAGTGTTTATCCAATAAAATAGCTCATTTTGAATTCGATCATGGTTTTATTTGTCTGAGGGTTACGTTTTGGGTTTCTCTTAGGACAGAACTTTGGGATTTAATCAGTTGTATGAGGCCTGGCTGCCGGCACATCCCTGCGAACACATTTCTGTGTTTTCTTTGCACACCATGACTGTGAATCCCAAAGGGTGATATTGCCTTTGGATTTAAAAAAGATTCCTATAGTTCATGACATTGCGTCGGACTTGGGTTAGATGTTCTCACACATTCTGGCTTGGGTGGCAGCCCTTTTTTTGTCCATTCTTGCTCATACGTCTAGAGCAACAATAAGTGGTTGGGTGTCAAACATCCCCTTCATGTCAAAATAGGCAGTTTTTGGCCTCAGTAAGGAAAGAAATCCACCACACACTCAATAAGTCTGGCTGGAGTGACTCCCCGAAGTCTGGCTTGAGTGTCGACTTAAGGGTTAACTTTGCATGCTGTATTTACTATACTGCTTTTGTACCTCACCTGGACATGAGCCTTTATTACCGTGGGATACTGTTACACTGTTACACTCCCTGTCCCTAGGCACTCAATATACTGCATGGACAAGAGGAGAGTAAAGACTTCATGCTTTCATACAAAACATCTTCCATTACAGTGGACGGGGCCCCTCAGTTTTCAGTCTCCATTCCCACCTCAACAGTCCGTCTGAACACTTTGAGGTACTGTGTGGACAATTGTCATTTATATGGCTCGAGACTCTCTTCCAGAGAAACTCCTCAGACTGCCTGCAGTGAAAAACTGCATCTTTTGTCGCACAATATTGCTTGGAATTTCACAAAGTGGTTCTCATGTCAAATTTTCTCCATTCCTTGATTCCACATTTTGGAACAGTTTTGAAATCGCAGGCCTCGGATTGGAGGCCGATCGCTCCGTTTCTTTCTCAGTCGACCTGTAATCAGAACAATTCGAGGTGGTTGAAGAGAGAAGTTGTAGACAAGCCCTTGTTGCCTCTGCAATCTGGTGCAATCATCTCCTCTGCTCGAATCGTCTCGTGTGGGTGGGAAGCCTGTCTGGGTACAGAGGGAGATGACAAATACTACATAGCCTGTTAAATATTTCGGTCTCCTTTTTTTTTGCAAACACAGCCCCTGAAAAATTCTCGCTCCTCACCAACTATGAAAATTATGCAAATGTTTGAGCTGCAGCCCATGAGCAGACTGGTGATAATCTTTAAATCCTGCGTGCTACAGACGAGCAGATTTGGCAGACACCTCCACGAGCCCATGCTGGAGCACATGCAAATAATTGTATTCCAGCCAAACATTATAGCGGGAAAAGTGCTTGCAGATGTTTGATCAGTCCGACCCCTTCCAAGCTGATGCCTTTCATGTGTGACAGTCTCCCTTTGTGTGAATGATCCATCTGGCAGCGGCTGCGATGACAGTTTCATGCCCTGGCATTTGATATATACTTGACAGACTTGAAATAGGGTGACTTAGATTTCTCTTGGTTCATATTGTTTTCATGTTATTCTTGGGGCAACAAAACAACACGGGGGCAGGGGGGGAGAATTCTACAGACTGTCAGATGCTCTGATTGACTTGATAAATGTGTCCACGAAGTGAATTTCGTGTGAAATGACAGGCCAAAAAAGAATCATGATTGATAGGAACCACAAGGAAAATTCGGGGTAAATGAAGACCAAATGTGTTTGAACGTGTTGCGCCTCCAGAGTTGTTTCTAGTTTAGGGTCTAGTTTACGCGTTCCAAATGCAGGATGGGGAGATCAACAGGAAGAAAAGGTGAGGTGTGCCTCTTGGCAGGCTGGTCTTTTAGCAGAACGTAAGCTAAACTGATTGTTTACCTATCCCACATCTTGGCACCTCCATGCTATTGTTCCGACTGCAACATGTTTCTTTCCAAAGACTCGCTCTCAGGCATTCTCTGGATTTGTTGACCTCTGGAGTGTGCATGTTTCCTGAGAACGTTTATGTTGTGTTTCAGTGCAGGGGGACGTGAGTTATGTCCACAAGCCTCCTAAAGGAACTCATCAACTGAACCCTCTCTGAGCAACATTTTTGCTATGATATTCTACTAAAACATTTCTGAGAGAGAACTCTTCAATTATATTGACATTTTCTAAGGACATTTTAGTTTCCTGGGTGAATCACATTTCAGGATGTGAGAAAAGCTTCATATTGCCTGATAAGAAGCATATATATATATTCTATAGTATATGAATATAGAAGGTAGTATTGTGTTATTTTGTACCCAATTAGTGGAGTGGGTGCTCTCATCATTTACAGATGCTGGATTTGAACAGAGTGTATGTGAAAACGACAGGTAAATTGATCCTTTACTTTTGTTCTTTTGCTGATGGCTTGCTGCTTGCACAGGCCCTGCCACCATCATGCCTGGATCTGGTCCACCATGGAATTGAGGAGAACCAAATAATGACTGGTTATGCACCATGTGAGAAGAACAAAGAATGTTATGCCTGATCACCTCTCTATGGTTGTATGGTAAGTGTCTGGTACTCCACTACCCGGAATTGGAGGCGGAGAGGTTTCATATTTGTCCTTTTTCTGGAGGCCAGACGTTTTCAAACCGGGGGCTGCAAGGGATTCCTAAGGGAACAGTTGAACATTTTTCAGTTTTGTTACTCAATTCAATCTACTTTGGCCAAATAAAATGTATCCCTTTTAAAAAATAATGGAACATTATAACATTACATTTTATATACATGCCAGCTGTTTTATTAAATTACAGAACCACTTCTCTTCTATTAGAACAACAGTGAGAGCTGCTTTAAAAGCCAGACAAAAATTTGTCTTGCATGTACTTTCCACCAAGGTGGCCTTAGGCTTGATGCTCCAGATGCATTGTAAACAATTCAATTTGATTCAATATTATTTACATATATTCTCTTTGATATTTATACCTGAGAGTCTGTAAATGCGCCCAAACTTTAATTTTTGACTATCATACCTACGTAGCTTGCATTTAAGTTTAAGAAATTATATTAAATAAAGTCAATGTATGATATTTGTGTACGTGTAGGAACCAAATATACCAGTAATAATTCACTTTTGTTGAAGTATTTTCCGAATCCTATTTATTCTGATATCTGTATATGCACTATATGGACAAAAGTATTGGGTCACACCTGTTTTTCAACACCATGCTCCCAACTTTGTGGACACAGTTTGGGAAAGAACATTTTCTAGTCCTGCATGACTGTAACCCAGTGCACAAAGGAAGTCCATAAAGACATGGTTGACTCTTACACATCCCTGAACTCAACCCCATCCAACACCTTTGGGATGAACTGGATTGAAGATTGTGATCCAGACCTTCTCATCCAGCATCAGTGTCTGATCTCATAAATGGATGAATGGACTAAAATTCCGACAGAAACTCCAAAGACTTGAGTAAATCATTCCAGGAAGAGTGGAAACTGTTGTAGCTGCAAAGGGGAAATGACTCCTTATTAAAGTATATTTATATTAATGCAATACCATTAAAGTAGCTGTTGTATAATGGTCAAAACACAATCATACTCAGTCAATCAGAACATGGATAATTTACCCTCTAGTGAGTCTTATTCCAAAAAGTAGATCAAACTGAAATACCTTTTACCACATCAGCATGACTGAGCAGAGCAATAAAAGCTCAATAAAGGGATACAGGGAATCCTTTTTGTGACATTACAAAAATTGTGAATTCAGAATGTACTATTAGTGCAGCTTGGTTTCAATTTGTGGATTAAATTGACTGAGGAGTGAACAAATAACTTTGTTATACAAAATTGGACACACAAAATTCTGAGAAAGAAATGAGTATATTCAAGTGGGTCCATTAAAGATGACTTTTAAAGATAACCTAATAATGAGCCTGTGTCGAGAGGTAGAAACCCTGTTGGTGAAAAATCACTGTGAGAACAGCCTTGGAGGAAATGCGTGAGGTGAAAAACATGGATGGATCATACCTTGTTGATACTGCATATCGGGTGTCTTTCAGGTTTCCATTAACATGTTGAGAACGTGTTCTTTTTCTAGGAAGCTTAGTGTTACAAAAGTCCCTGTTGCGAAAAGACCCAGAGGGGTTCATGGGAGATGCAAAGCTGCTTTGTATCACAGGTGTTATGGGTCACGAACAACTTGATGAGAGGCACATCCCATAACACAAGCGCACAAAAGGCAAACAGAGGCACACCTGCCTGTCTGTGTCTCAGGGGGCAGCAACCAGCCTCGTGCCAAACATGCACAGTGCGGCAGCTCCACATGCCCTTGTGTGCAGGTTCAAATGTGCCTGAGTTGCCTCAGAAGGAGCTCCTGAATGTCTTGAGAGCCGCATTTTATTTAAAACAACTTATAGGGTTGGAACCCATTGAGATCCGACCCTATGCGTTTATTTAAATGGCAAGTGGAAGTTTTTCTTCTGTGTAATGTGCAATATTGTGGTATTTATGGGTAAAATATTACTGTGAACAATGTGCAGCAATACATTATTACTGTGTTGTTTTGTGAATGTCTGCTGAAGACACTTCCGTGTTTACCTGTTTTTTTTGGGCCGAAACCGAAAACCAAAAATAAGGAAACACCCTGGCCGAAAACCGAAACTGAAAACCGAAATTTTGAACATATTTATTTAGCATTTAGACAATGCACAATATAAAGTAACAATTAAAAATTAAAAATTTTCCTTGGCCCCACTCATATCTAGCCTAAAATCAAGATGAAATATGATACATTTAAATATCTTCTCTCATAAAACTAGTGAATTCACTTTTAATAATTCTGGGTAAAGTGCTTGAACAAACTGCATTCAGAACAAGTGCTTTGAAAACAAGTGAAAAATAAACAACATTCTCTTTAGGGTCCTAACAAAATAGTGTATCAAAAAGAAGACTGACATATAGTAACTGTAATCACTGGAAAACTGACTTTCCTTTTTTTTCGAGAGCACACACAGAAAGTGACCATTCTGCCATAAGTGAACACACCACCACTCAAGGTGCTGTTAAAGTCTGCCTCTGCATTTAAACCATTCAACAAGTGAGACTTGAACTCCACATGTCCTGATCACAGGTGAGCACCCTAACCATTACACAAACAGCTCCTGCGTGGAGATCGGGATAAATTATTCCCGCCTGTCTCTTTCTTAGGAATATAGAAACGCACCACAAAGCAGACATGCTGACTCCAATCCAATGTGATGCCTGGTGGGCGTGGTTGCATCATCTTCGTCATGACTGCGTCATCGCAATATGGTCCGATAAAAACAATTTTTGGCCGAATTTTCAGTGCATCCCTAATATCAGGGGCGTATCAAGCTTTCCAAAAGTGGGGG
>JBBMFX010000148.1:10554198-10567230 GCA_037832545.1 Rhabdalestes septentrionalis | reverse complement strand
CACACACACACACACACACACACACACACACACACACACACACACACACACACACACACACACACACACAAATCAGGAATGATCAAGAGTGCAAGTGTTCCCTAAAGCACATCTATATAATGCACTTATAAAACATACGGAATGTAGATCTTTTGTCTATTTTCTACCATGCTACTCTCCATCATTTAAAACCAGTCTAGTGCAGCCCTACATTTATAAGCGTATGCATGACATGGTCTCTGTTACAACAGATCCAACTCATTGACTTTAATCAACAAGGCCTTCCTTCCTGTCTTCCTCTCCAAGTCCAGAGACTGTCCTTACAAAAACATGACAAATAATGATAGCCCTCTTTGACAAATGCCTGTCATATTTTCCTGTGAAATATATTGTGCGCTTGTTCTTCACCTTCCTATTTATAAAGGCTTTAATCCCTTTACAGGGCCTTCAGATGGCCGCACTTATGCTGTCCATTTAAACCGATACAACATCAGTTTTTAACATCATTTCCATAATTACTGGCCATTCCAGTAAGACACAAAACTGATGTTTGTCTAGAAAAGGTACCTCTTACAACACCACACTTATGGTAATTCTAGGAGATCGCCTCTCATGAGGGGAGTGTTTGTAAAGTTTGCATGCCAACTCTCATTTGCTACAATGAAGAAAATTCTGTAGTGCTCATACATACATTGTAGGGTTTGATAAAATAATTATGAGTGCCCTATGACTACATGAAAAGACATCTAGACCAGTGGTTCATAGATGTAGATCTAAAGCATCCCTGACTATTAAGAGAAGGAAAAACATGTGTTTTTATAGTCAGCTCCATTAGTAAATCTAAATGTAAGTTCACTTATGCATACAACATGTCTGGTTAAAATTGGTTCTCGGCTCAGAAGCTGATATTTCATAGAACGTGGCTTTAGACATCATTAGGACATTTAGGGCCAGGAATTGGAACCACTGTCCTAGACAAGCATTTCCCAATTCAATTCAATATAGGTTTCCTCTAGATTTTTGAGGTATCCCAGCTGCCAACACACTTAAAAAAAACAAAAAAACAGTCGGCAACACTGATTAAGAGGAGTCCATTTGTGCTGTAAGCTGGGAGTTCCTCAGAAGTTTGGTGAAACCCAGCTCTAGAATAAACAAGGTTACTGGTGACAGACCAGTCCAAGAAAATTCTTTAAACAGCTTTTGTCCTTCATCTCTCAGGATGCACCGATTTATAGACAAATAAATGCTGATTGAAGCTCTTCTTCTCTTAATAAATATAAGTACAGAGTTAAAGTAAGGGAAGGAGTGGACTCTAGACTTTAGCAAGATGAAGTGGACTTCAAAGTGTACCAAAAGAGATAGACTAAATCACAATCAACCAGTCAGCCCTGCAAATACAGCTGCAGCCTTCAATGGCAGTTAGGTAACAACAGTGTTGCGTAAGGAAAAGGCATGACAAGTAAAAGAAGTAGGCTTCGGCCTTCAGCATCAATTCTGTAGGAGGATCATTGTTAGCTTAAACGTAACTTCATAAAGATCGAAGGTAATTCTACCTCACACTGTCTGCTGCAGATGTAAGGCAAGGAAGCACTCTGCTGACCTCAGATCAGTCTGTTCCAGTAATTTCTGCACATCTGTTGGCCTGGTAACCATCGTACGACTTTAGCTGAAGAGTAGAATCAAGTGTTATTCCTCTTTTCTTCAGGAGGGTCAGTCAGGGCTTAACATCAGAAAAAAACAAGCTTTAAAAAGACCTGACATACTCTGCCGTTGAAATATACTTGTACAATCGCTCACACACCCACACACACCCACACACCCACACACACACACACACTTGTAGTGCGTAGTCCTTGTAGTGCGTAACAAACCCATACTCACATGTCTGTGTAGTGTATATGAAATCACCCCATACATACTGATCACACTGATCTGTACCTCAACCCAAAACGTAGAACAACACAACACCTACAGTACAGAGTGGCTACAAAAACTGGATCAAACCAGTCTGATCGAGGCTCTGGTCTGCTTTGGGACAACACAAAGCTGAGGAACTTAACATGGGCGCAAGGGATTAGTAATAAGTCAAGACTGTCCAATAGGATTGTGCAATATACAGTTCCTTAATCAGTACCACAGCACTGGACTTTGTGGCGCAAATGCCATAGAAGTGTGCGACTTGAAAATGAGTCTCTAAACAACCACTGAATTTTTTATCATGTGCTCAGAGTATCTTGCACAAATTGCAATATGCTGTTTTATTCTATCATGCAGTCCAGAGTATTAAAGCACCACCTTAATGTTCCCCCTAAACTAGTTTTTCCAAAATTATCATTACTTATTTAAATATTTATTTGCAATATTTCTTGCCAAAGATATAGTATTATTGGACAGTCTTCACTTTTGGATGAAGCCATCTCAGTGAGAAGTCATCCCTTGCAAAATACACCCCAGGTTAGAAAACTGAACGTACACATCCAATACGCAATAATTAAAACATTCTGTTCATACACTCCTCTGTACTCAATTTAACTCAAAAAGAGAACTACAGGAAAAATAGGAACAAGAGCTCCAAAATAGGAAAGACAGGCCCTCTCTCTGGTCCAAGTTACACAGGAGGAGAGTCTATTTCCAGGTCATAGCAGCACCAAGGTCTCTGAATGAGGGTTCAAGCTTCTAGGGTCAAGCTTCTAAGACTGGCGTCTCTGGTTGATGTGAACACTACACAGGAGTTTCAACTCCTTCAAGCATTATAAAAGTACCATTACATAGGCTGTTGTTTTGATGCCTCTGTAGTGTTTGTTGCCATCTTTGTTGATTCTCTTGTTTATAAAGTGCCTTCAATATGCAGGTGGACTGACTAAGGGTCAGTTTAGCAGGAGATAATCTCACCAGAGTGCAGCGACAACAAAGAGAGGAGAATTCTGGTGAATGTATTGTTGGCAAAGGTGAGGTCTGGGTGCTGTTGGCACAGGCTTCAGTGAAGGGTCCTGAGCGGGGGGTGGGTGGGTGAAGTAGGAGTAGATCTGGGGTATGTGGTCAGTGACTAAATTATATTTCTTCCTTTTCCTCACTCCCTCTGCTCCTTTTAGCACCCCACTTGCACTTTCTGCTCTCTTTCTCCTTTGTTCCTGCTGTCACTCTCTGGACTGATAGAACAAAATGTATCCTGACTCAGAGTTCTTTGAAATGTCAGAAGTCAAACCATAGAACTCTTCTATTGCCTGTGCATCGATTTTCTGCGAGAGAAGAAGAGGGAGAAGGAGAGAGAGAGAAAGAAAGAAAGAGAGAGAAAACAATGTTAACACACAAACAGATCCATTTACCAAACACAAAGAAGGGACTGGAGATGAACATTTAATTTTTATTGCTATTCAAATATCCACACAAGCAAATGGTATTTAAAACTATTGCTAGGAAATAAAAACTTTGGGGAGTTTGCTGCAAGCTGGAGCAACAGAGACGGTGGGTGGGATAAAAACAGACAAACAGAAAAACAATTGCAGGAGACTACGAAGGTAAAGAGCTGTACAGAGCCAAATATGGCACTTCAAGACTGAGGTGACACGTCTGCACTGTTACTCCCCATGCAGACGAAGCTGAAATTCGCATACAAAACAACAATTCTCCCTGCACTCAAGCAAGAGACTAACAAAAAATCTGTAGAACTGTGCTGTAAAGACATTTGGCCTCATGATTTTGTTGCCGGTGCTTTACTGACATTCTTCAGCATGTTGTTAACATGACTCTGTCTTGTTATAAAAGCCTTAATAAGAATTTCAGCCAGACTATTTTCCTTACATCAGGGTCAACATAATGAACATTAATTCTAAGTAGGGCATGAATGTCCAAATACATTCTGAGATCATTGTGGCTTAGATGTCACAACATCACTTCACTTAACATGATACACAGTATGAGCTGCTGTGTGTCAGATTCTATGTAAAAAATGTTCATCATACCTCCACGATGTCGTAATCAAAAAGCAGCCAGAAGCCATGGCTCTTCACTATCGTTATATAGTGTCCTCTATTTGGTCCACTGAAATATCACAGATAACACACAGTCAAACACAAGGGACGCATGTCTAAAAGGTGCATCCACTCATGTATGGAATGTGTGTAGCCCCAAATGTTCAACAACAGAGTTCAGTATGTCGGTGAACATCAACACAACAAAACAATTTAATGTTTCGACAAAAGTGTGTGTGAATGTGGCCAGTCTCGCACCTGCCACAGTGCACCACCACAGCGACGAGGTCATACATGCGGTCCAGGTTGACGGCGTCTCCGGATGTGTTGAACAGCCGCAGCTCGAGTGGGAAGACTACACGGTAGCTCAGCTTAGTGTACCGGTGTAACTGCTCCATGTACTTAAAGCGCTTCAAGTGCAGGGCCAAAATCATAGGAAGCTTCTTCACACGCATGCTGGAGAGACAACACACACTTATGATTACATTTGTATTATTATCGCTACCTGTATCTGCATTATGGAGAATTTATATGTCTGCAGGTTTGCAGATTTTATCAGCAAAATAAATAAAGGTCAGACTTGTTTGCCCAATATCCCCAAAACACTAGAATATCAGTCAAATCTAATCTGTCCACGATTCATCTTTTTAAAGCAACTGTCTGCTAAGACAGATATGATTGTGATATAATTGCTCATCCCTAGGATTTAATAAATGACATACTTGCCAGCTAACAGGACATGCTAGCTTGCATCATAATTATTATTTGTAGTTATTTTAAGTAATTAGGCCATGGAAAAAAAGACCACTTTTCTTGTTTCTACAGATTGTGGCAGTGTGTGTGTGTATGTGTGTGTGAAATGCACAGGTTGCTATTATTTTATGAACTATTGCAGTGTGAGCTGTGTAAAAAAATATGAAACTCCTCCACATGTGTTGTGAGTGCAGCTGTGTTTTTATAGCAGCTTTTCTATATGCTGATTTCCGGCACCGTCACACCTGATGGGATGAGCTCACACATGCACACATATACACTAAACACTTAACATTACTATTGTTTGCAATTGTACATTTGTGTAATTCACCATTTTCAAGATATAATACATTTTTGATGTGTTTTATTTTTATACTTTCTACAAACAGTGTATAAAACTATAAGGACATTTCACAGAAACACTACCACAAAAGACAATAGCTATTTTTTCCATGGCTGTATCTAACAAAAAAAGGTATATGTATAACACACACAGCTTATTATATCAGTTATCTTTACTGAAGACAGATGTATATTAGTGGTAACTTTATTATACATTGACACACACGTATAGTACCTAAACTCACTGACCGTTTCTGAGCCTCTTGCTTGCTGCAGCAGGTTTCACAGTAGTATTTATATTCACTGCACAGCGTCTCCGTGTTGCTGAAGTCCCTGTTTACACACAAGAATCACTATAACAGGGCAATATTTAAGGATGTGTAATTTCTGGAGTTTAATCTGTTCTGTTTGCATACTAACATGTCATACACTGAAACCGACCGATCTAAGAACTTTTATTTTTCAAAGTCAAACCAATTTGTGTTGCATATATTAGTTTCACCTCAAAACTGAAAATCATTTTAGTTCCGATAGTACAGATATTGCTGCACCTCTAGCAACATGACACGCTATGCCATGCATGTGCTATGTGTTGCAGCAGTGCTAACATTACTATACCAGGAAAGGATTAGCTGGCATTTTTGATTTGGAACATTTTCTTAAATAGAAATGTAAACATTTCAATTTTTGTTTTCTCTTTTTCCTTTCGGCTGCTTTGCAATTATGTAGGTTTCAAGTGAAAAGGCAAAATACATAAAGAAACAAAGTCACAGGCCAGGATTTCACAGAATCCCTAAAAGGGCAAATATAGCTCCATGTACCTTTTATTCTAATGGCTAACAATGTTAGTTGGCAAGAAAATCTCATCAAAGAGTGTTCCATGTGAATAAGATAAAAACAATGCAAAACAAAAACGTCCTTGTACTCTAAGGTAGGTAAATGTTTGTGGCACCCTGATTGATTTATTTTATTTTCAGAATGCAAATATGTACACATCCTATACAGAGGACACACTATTAACTATTTATTTACTGAATTTAATATATTATGAAAAAAGTGTTTTTTGAACATATTGTTATATGTAATATATTTTTCCCTGTATGTTAAACTTACAAAAATACAAACTGAGCTATAATTTGCAAAAATATATTCCCTGTGGAGGATGTATATGTTACCAAACATCAACATGTAATTTGATGGAGGAGTGTTTAAACCACTGCATACTACTTTGTATAAACATTAAGGATAACAGTTAGTTTGTATTCTATGTTAGTGTTAAATATGCTGGACATCAGCATTAAATAGGCTGAGAACAAGCAGGCAAACAGAAATCAGTCACAGATTTCCATTTATTTGATCAAGATTTGCTCAGGTTTAGTTCACAATACCTTGCTGGTTACTGGTTTACTAATATATGCACACACCCTGACACAAATCAACGAGTTTGCTGTTTGTCAAAAAAAAATCGGAGTGAAAAAAATGTTCTGTAATTTACTTTTATTTGGTGCTACAAAGTTTACAAGCTATACGGCAGTATATACAACCGAGGCTGAATAACTCTACTTGCTTTATGAAAATTAGGTAAGTGTGTGAATGTGTGGATTAATCCAGCACATGCAACTAGTCAGAGATCAGAAGCACAATGGACCTCAGAGACCTCACTTTGTAATAATCAGCAAATCCTAATATTCTCTGGCACCTTTCAAGGTGTGAGGCATATTAGTAAACAATCAGTTTACATATATATCCTGACACAATTTACTGAGGGGCTTCATTCGTGGGTTTCAGTGTCTTGAGCACTTTTCTTCTGGGATAAATAAAGTGTTCTGATTCACTTTGGTAAATGGGTAAAGCTTCTACACTTTAAAGTAAATTTAATTCTCTAACAATGCAGTGGCTTAAAGCCACATTTTGAAAGCTTGATAGAGGTGCCCATTAAGACCATTAGGACCATTAACATTGCTAAATTACCCTTAGACAGTTACTATTTAAGGAGGGGTTTAACGTAAAACTTGACAATGAGGGCACCTCTGCTCAAAATATAAACCACACTAAATCATAATACAGTAGCAATGTCTTTATTATTGAAACGAAACCTATCTCCATTTGGACTTATGGACACCTTAAACATCTCTGCATATTTTCAGAGATTCCTTCATAAAATTCTAAGGCTTTCTGAGAAAACAAAAAGATAATCCAATATAATCTGCATGTGTTAATAACAGGCTGTATTGGTATGTTGTTGGGCAGTTTGTGTGTGTTCTTGACCCAGAGTGTGTGTGCGTACCTGAGACAGTGTGTTATTGATGTGTTTTGCTCGACGTCCACAGACAAATCCAAGAAGTCCTCATCTTTACTGCTTACCTGTAACAGATATGTCAGAGACTTCTCGTGAGGGTGTTTATATTCTTTTTAGCCCAACATATAAAACTGTCCAAGCATCAGCTCTTTACAGCCAAGAAACCCTAATATTATACAGACAGTACATTTCTGAGGACAATTATAAACTCAGTAAATATACAATATAAATGGCTGTTAAAAAAACAAAACTAATTCAGGCCTACTAAATGACCAAAATTAGTAGCTGTGGTAAATCTCATTATTTCATACAGTTAATGATTACATTCATTTGTCTTTTTTTCTCCAAATGTGCCATGAGCACACATAATTAATGTTGTACTGTATTTACTTATACTAATTTAGTAGCATTTTCACATGAACATGTCATTTCATGGCGTTAATGCAGTTTCCAGTATCACCACAGATGTCTAGAGCAACAATAGCTGCATGCTTGATCACTCTCATTCTTATTCATCCAGCTCATGGATTACGGTTACAACGTAGGCTCTCGAGGGAAACAGTTGCTGCCCATTTTGCTGTTGCTTTTGCTAGTTTTCTGCTTCTTTATTTACTTATATGTACTGCATGATCTGTCAATATTGCTGAAGGTACTATTCATAACAATATACAGTGTATGAGCAGTTAAACATCAGCTTGCGCTACTACAAAGAATTATACTATGTTACAATATGACAGAGGCAGATCTTTCACATAACTTACATGTTAACTTAGACAGCCCTACTATTTTATGCTGGTCATTTAGAGTGCATTGTATAATTTTTTGTCAAAAAGAAGCATGAGAACAGAAACAAATCAGAAACAACGAAATAATTCCACAATTCAAATATTTTACACCAATGCAGACTCCATCACAGAGGTGATGCATGCGTGAGGAAAAAAAGGAACTTTGTCTCACAAGGGAAAAATACAACTACACAACAATTCTAATATATACCTACTGGATTCAGCCCAGCAAGGTCAATAAGTTCAAATTCAGTTCAAAAAGCAGAGAGAGGTGCATACCAGACATTCACTTCTAACCACTTCTAAGCAGTTTGCTGGTGGTGTTGTTTGTTTCTCTTTTTTCAGTCTCTGTTCAGGTTAGCGATTACTCAAAGCTGAACTCTACTGACCGAACATTCTCACATATAACAGGAGATTAACAGAGTGGAGAGAGTGCTGGATAAAAAGTGATAAATGCTGTGAGGAGACATGCAGAGAGGCACTGACCCCAATGAACTCAAGCTGCCACAGACATAATAAACTAGGTCAAATACTGAGACATTTATGTGACATTTATGTGACAAATACATTTGATATTGGTTGAGTTCCAATCTAGCATTTAATTTAGAATCACAAATGGTTTTGGAATGGAGGTCAATTATCTAAACTCCACTACTGAATCTTTTATTTTAATTAATAACAGTTTGTTGTCCATTATCAGACAACTGTATCAGAAATCCTGTTTAGGAACATAGGGTAGGGTGCTTAATGATTCAAAAATGCAATTTTCACAGTAATTACTCAAAAAGTATCAGCTTTCATTACTGGTTTGCTACATTAGCTTTATAGCTAAAACTAAACTTCAGACACCCAGTAAGTCTTAGCTGGTAGACTATGTTTGAGGAGCGAATGATTTGAAAGCACATTTGTGACCAAACAATTACAAATCTTGTTTGAAGCATGATAATGCTAGGTACATGGGCAGTGCTGACAAAAACATATTGTCCAATAAAAATAAACCTCTCACCGTCTCACAGTTGAGGCAGCGCGTCTCATTGGTCAGCGTGCCTTGGAAGATGTCGTGCACCCAGGTGGACTCGGCCTTGTTCTCTGGCTCAGTTTCAGCAGCAACGGTGGTTCCATTGTTCTTCAGTCGGCCATTCTGTTTCTCCTGCTTCTTCTCCTCTTGCAGGATGTCAGCCACTGTGTTCAGCAGGTAGTTGAGGAACTCATGAGCATCCTGCTGCATATAGTTATCAAAGAGGTCTACAGAGAGAGATAAAGATCAGAGAACAGTATACATTTTTTTGTGTGTTGGGTAGCAGTAATAATGAGTTTGCTGTTTGTCAACATAACATCAGAGTGAGAAAAATGTCTTGGTCTCTAATTTAGTTGTATCAAGTGCTACAAACTGTACAAGCCATATGGTAGTATATACAGCAGAGGCTGATTTACCTAATTTTCAAAAAGCAAATAAAGTTAGTGTGTGAAATTGTGGATTAATCCAGCACATGCAGTGCTTGAAGTGGGCCGGAATGCAGGGGAACGCAGTTCCGGAACTTCTGTATTTTCGTCTTTTGGGTTCCGCCACTTTTTCTGCTTTCCGGTACTTACTGGAACTGATCTGACGCAGCGACGGTGGCCCGACGGTGGTTCCTTCACTTCTTTTTTCCCCACTTCAAGCACTGAGGACATGCAACTGTTCAGATATCAGAAGTTCTTAGCACAATGGATATCTGGGTCCTCACTTTGTAATAATCAATTACTCTGGCATCTGTATAGGGGTGGTATCTATTATTAAACAATCAGTTTATGAATGTGGTGTGTTGGAACCATGAAAAAAGTGACTTTGACATTAACCAGATTACCATGGCTTAAGGACTGGGTCAAAGTTTTTGTGTGGTATTTCCAGTAGTGCTCCAAACTGGTGCCCAAAGCTTCTCCCACAGAGGAGCTACAGCAGACTGTAAATGACCGAAAGTAACTGTCTAGACCATGAATCACCAAATGGCGGACCTCGGTCCGGACTGAGTGTTGGTATGTCCGGACACGTGACCACGAGATTAGGTAAATTCATGAGATTAAGTCATTTGCAGCATTATTTTGGACGTTCGTGGCTATTGACAGCGGGTGCTGCTATTTCAGTTAATAAAATAGCTTTACTCGTTAATTTATTAATGAAGTTCGGCTCTGTTCAGTGAGCCGGCTCTTGTGGCATGGCTCCCAAAGAAGAGCCGGTTCTTTCAGCTGCCAAAGGGCTCTTAATTTATCATCATCTGTAGTCGTGTTGTGTGGGGTGGCTTTTTTTTTTTTTACACCCGCCCCAAACCGACGCGTCAGGAGATCCAAACCGACCCGTCAGGAGACCCAAACCAACCCGTCAGGAGACCCAAACCGACCTGTCAGGAGACCCAAACCGACCAGTCAGGAGACCCAAACCGACCCGTCAGGAGACCCAAACCGACCTGTCAGGAGACCCAAACCGACCCGTCAGGAGATCCAAACCGACGCGTCAGGAGATCCAAACCGACGCGTCAGGAGATCCAACCCACCCCACACAACCCGCAAATTAACGTGTAGATAATGACCCTAGTGAACGTAGATACTTAAATGTATCTGCTGCGAACACCTTGGTGCAAGATACAACAGCACAACTTCTAACGCCATGTGGTGTCCATGCCTCAAAGGTCCCAAACTCAAAACATCTTCAGAAATGTGGAATCTTGTATATTACCTGCAGAGGCAATGGAATTTATTGAAACAGTAATTTCCCCATAGATAAAAATAGCTTGAATTAATCACTTATCTGGATGCTACAAAATAAAAACATTTCTCGTGGTCTAACTAAAACACATACAGATAGACACCCATGTCAGTACATATGACTGCCCAATTAACCATATACCCACAATGTATTTTCAAGCTGTTTTGAGTGGTGAGTGACTGTGTGTGTGTGTGTGTAGTCAGCTGACTGGTTTCTCTCTGACAGAGGCCTGTATTGTTCATTCACTGAGAGAGTGATCCAAAGTAAGACAGCAGAACAAGTCTCCTTTCATACCACCCACCTACACACACACACACACACCCACACACACACACACCTACACCTGTCTCTCATTCCACAGATACACCATATTACACAGGGGCTTACTGTTAGTAGACTAGGGTCAGATGCTAATTCATTGACCGTTACCACGGCAGCTGCAGACCTAATCAACATACCTTGAAAACCATCTTAACACATGCCTTATGCTTCCTAAGTCCGATCCTACATAACCATTTCTGTAAAATTGCTTTGTTAACAGACCATTGAGAAAGTTTCACATGAGAGAGTTCAAGTTTCAAGTGTAACGACCTGGAATCAAACCCAATTCCACTGCTCATTAAATAAGCCTCCCACTACCACTGCATCATGTGGATCATGCAGCTCCTGTTGAGAGTGCTGAACCGTAATTAGATTGTCAGAAACATGGGGGCAGAAGAGAAATCTAAGCTTTGGCTTTTACACTCCAGTCTGTTGTTGGTGAGCCTGAAAAATACTTGGTTTGATCTTAGTATGCATTGAGACAAAAAAAAAAAACTCAACATTTTTACACAATGGTAAAGGAAACTCTGCCAATTTATCTTATTCTAGTAAATCAGAAACAGAGTTTACATTACTCAATTTTTTCTTATGTCAGTGCTGGAATCTGTCTTAAGCTTGTGAAAGGCAAAATCAGTCCCAGATACTGTACCTTTCAAATGTCTCATCATTTTTTAAATTGCATTTAGGCTACCTTAAGTGCAGTGGTACAGAGGGCCCAATATCTAATACAATAAAAATTATTTCAGGACTGCACTTTGAGCTTGTTGTATATGTCCATAAAAATTAAATATACTAAACACGCTAGTACATCCACCCATCCATTTTCCAAATCGAGATACACCCTGGACAGTTTGCTAATCAATCACAGGACAAACAACCAGATGAATACTATCAAACCTGAGGGAAAGTCATCAGTTTATCATCATGCCTTTAAAATGCAAGTTTTTGGAGAACACCAGAGTGCCCGGTGGAACACAGAGAAAATCCAATATCTACACAGAAAGGACCATCAGCCGTGCAGCCGGAAATCAAACCCAGGGCCTTCTTACTGCACTCCCATGCCACCCACTGGCATATCAACTAGTGAAAAGATTAAAGATGGGAAAAATCATTTTATTTTGTCGGATTACATGAATGTCTTGATTTATAATTATCATCTGATATGTTGCTACTGCAAATGCAACATAATTTACAACGCTGTATGGCCAAAGTGGCTGTTAATTACTAATAACAATGTAAAATGCATAAATGCAGGGGGTGTAATATGTTTGCAACACTTGAAGTACTCTAGCAAAGTGGTTCAAATTTCAGTGTCTAAGAGAGGGACTTAGGCTTAGTGCTTCCTCACCGTTCTCCTTTCGCAGACGTGAGATGAACTTTTTGGGTGGGATGACGCCAACCTTCTTCTTCTGTGTTGCAATGCTATGGAAAAGATCAGCCAGACAGGTGAGAAGATTCTCCTTCTTCTTTTGCTGGGCCTTGTAAGCCAGCACACTCTCCCTGAACGGCCTGCAGAAATAGAGTGCCTGCAGCACCGAGTTACAGTAACACGTGTTCCCAAACTGTAAGAAGGGAAAAGGCGTGGGGGGAGAGAAAGAGAGAGAGAAAGGGAGAGAGGGAGAGAAAGAGAGAAAGAGAGAGAGAGAAAATTACTATCATGCTTGTACTACACTATTATAGGGTCGGGTATCGTTTGGGTTTTTTTCGATACCGGTGCCAAATCGACACTTTTAAAACGGTCCCGGTGCCAAAACGGTGCCTGATCCGGTACTTTACAAAAGCCACAAAATGATGCTGGATGACTCAAGAATACATTTT
>JBBMFX010000148.1:10535084-10545524 GCA_037832545.1 Rhabdalestes septentrionalis | reverse complement strand
TCTCACTCAGTCACTCACTCCCTTACTACCTCTCACTCAGTCACTCATTCCCTTACTACCTCTCACTCAGTCACTCATTCCCTTACTACCTCTCACTCAGTCACTCATTCCCTTACTACTTCTCACTCAATCACTCACTCCCTTACTACCTCTCACTCAGTCACTCATTCCCTTACTACCTCTCATTCATTCACTCACTCGCTTCACCCCATCTCACTCAATCACTCACTCCCTTACTACCTCTCTCTCTTGCACTTACTCATTCGTTCACTAACTCACTCACACCTTTAATCTCTTGCTCAGTTATTCATTCACTCCCTTACTACCTCTCTCACTTACTCTCATATCATGTCCCCTAAATAAAACAATTCCAACATTTCTGTCACTTTCTCATCCCTTTACTCACTCACTCTGTCACCCACGTATTCACTCCCTCTCCTTGTTTCTAGATACCAACTCAGTCACTCTATTTGTCCTTTCACTTGAGTTTCTGCCCTTTCCTCAGTCTTTGTGTTATACCCTCATCTTTCTCTCTGTCTGGTCAGGGAAGCGAAGCGGCGCAGACACGTCCCTGAGGACTAGAACAAATGACAAGCACATCCAACAGAGACATTACGCTCAGATATCTCTTTGAAAGACTATATAAGATGTGTGAGTCTAAATAGAAGAGATTATTTAGCCTTTGCTCTGGGGATGACCAGTGTCTGATCAGGCTGATAACCTTTACTATATCCCAATAAGTTGCAATCACTTTTAGTCTTTTCTCTTTAAATTAATGTCACTACAACACTGATAGGGTACTTAAATAGCAGTGTTCTGATTATTGGTTTGTTGATAAATAAATTTTTCTTTAAAGCATTTTATCACTGCTTGAACCTTGTATCTCCAGGTTTGTCAATTTGGCAATTTTTTACAAAATTAGGAAAAGTTAAAAATTATAAATATGTTTGCATTTAAAGCATTTTATCGCTGTCTGAACAAAAGTATGTATCTTCAGTTTTGTTGTTTTACAAAGTGTAAAAAATTCCAGCATAAAATCTGAAGACGAATGGATAAATAAGAATGTTCCAAAATGACTTTTTTAAAGGCAAGTCCAGGACTGGACCAAAAATGCTTTTGACTGGGTCATAAGAGAGAGATTACTTTATGTACAGCTGTAAAAAATGAATGTCTTAAATCAAATAAAAATATCAGATGGGAACTGATCTGCATGGATATAGACAAATAATGTATGGAGCTGTAGAGGATCAAACTCCCAGCGTGCATGTAGAAAAGTAGGAATGTAGTCAAAGTACATGTGTGCCTGAAGAATTGTAAGTGTACGGACAAAGTGTGTGATAGTTCTGCTAGTTTGATGTGCATCTGCCCGTTGTATGAAAACACTGCATATTGATATATTTTCAGATTCATTCCTGAGGTTGAAATAACAATTACATTAAGTAGTAGTTTGCACTTACAAAGAACCACTTTTTCTTTTTTTACCCCTGAAGCACTTCCTTGTAGGGAAAAATTCTTGATCTTGGTCCGTAGGCGGATATTTCTCATGTATTTTCCAAGAAAAGTTGACAGACCCATTTCCTCATGTGAGGATGCAAGGAAACTCCTACATACACACAGAACATGTGTTAGTTCCTCTGTATGGAAATGTAAATCATGCACATACAAAATGATAAGACCATGATAATGAATAGCATATGTTGTTTTTTTATTAAGCAGAAACCTCCTTTAATATCCCGCCAGCTTCTACGTTCCTGAAACATGCACACACACACACACACACACACACACACACACACACACACACACACACAAACACACACACAGCCGATGAAAACTAATATCATAATGGTATCTGTTAAGAAGGAGGGCTTTTTTGTGTGCAGTATTGTCCATTAATGAGATTTGAAACTGTTATTCTTTTATTGTGCATTTTTGGGAATTTAGTCATTTTGTATCATTACTATTTGACCGTCCATCATAAAATGTTCACACAGCTCATCCGACAGCTGGTGTTTTCAAATGGTAGACATAATAATAAAACCTGCAAAAATGATACACAGACATGCACTAGAAACTGCAGAAAAACATCCTATTGGCAGGGCTGGTGAAGTCATTAACCAATATCTTATGCTCCAGCTCCATCCAGGTATGTGTGAGCTACACAAGCCTACCGAGCACCCCCCCACAACCTTACATTCAATACTGTAATAGCCTTGGGCACATTCCACTGTGTGTGTGTGTGTGTGTGGTATTGTAATTCAGCCCTTAACAGCCCCCCCACCATCCCCCCTCTCTTTTCTTAAATCCCAACCTGCTCTCAGTGTGTTGACATGCTGCGGAATGCGAATGGCCCTACGTGTTTGAATGTTAACATTTCAATGAGAAAAAAACAATCTCTCATCCTTTGTCAGTGCTGCAGGGGCAAAAGAAGAGGCTTCCATGGGCTGCAGGGGAACAGTAACGGCCGCATGATTGAGCTGAGCAGATGGAGAGAATGGAGCTATCTGTGTCTCTTAGCATTCTTTAAGGAAGTTTTGTGGGAAAAGCAACTGAATGCCCGAACAAAGTAGCCACTCTGAAAGAGATCTCTTATCATTGGCAACAACAACGACAACAAAAACAACAACAACAACTACCATTGTCAGGTGTAAACAATCAGTACTTCAATGAGATCAACTCAAAATGCTAATCATCAGAGCAGTTGGTATAGCCCTAGAAAAGAATCCTCTATTGAATGTGGGTTTACTTTGAAGATAAATCTGCTAATGATAAATGTAATGAAAACATTGTAGTCTAATTCCAAGTCTCTGCCTGATCACGTGTCTCTGAGTGTAGAGAATTTCAATAATGTATTTCAAATGACTTCCATTTAAACCAAACTTCCTTTTATTTGTCTTTTATTTATAATATATAAAGCCTTAATCACATTAATTCTCAAGAGCTACAAAAACATCCACAATTATTATTAAGTCCATTTAAATGATGAAAGGAGGACAGAATATTAAACAACTTCAATCAGGAAAAGAATCTCGAGAAAAGTGAGAGTAGTATTGAATCATACCATATAAATTTCACAGAGAGGCCAAGTGTCAGGAATGGGGCAGGAATGTCTAATTAAAGTACACTATGTATAATACTTTGATCTCCTTTACAGTTAGATTTGTTGAAAATATTACAATGAGAATATTGCTGAAATAAAAATGGTACTGTTTTGAATCGATTTACTGGTGGTGCTGAATGCTGAGTGGTTGGAACTCCTTTACCTAGACACCTTGCAGTCACGGAGAAATATTTGTTTTGAACTCATCTATAAAAGCAACCACAAGACAATTGTAGGATGATTGAACTGAAATAATGTTAAATGTTTATAGATCTCTTACTTCCCCTAATCTGTTACTCTTTTCATCTCTTCTGCAACAGACTCTAATCATTCTAAAGAGACTGATTAGAGCAAAAGTACTTGAAAGGTGTCAGCATATTTGTATCTGTTTTTCTCAAAATTCACGCTGAAAGCAAAAACAGAATTTGCAGAAAGAGATCATTAATTATTGAATGTACCTGTAGAAAGTCTATTTCGTAAGGAGGGTAATGCTGTTGTGTTACACACACACACACACACACACACACACACACACACATATTTGGACAAATACTTTAAATAATATTTGTATTCGGGAACCCAAATGAACCCGATTGATCACTTTCACTTTTAGATATTCCGTCTCCCCGCCCACTCCTCCATCACACACTCAAGTTCAGGAGGAGATTCTGACATTGTTTGCGCATTGCATTATGAATTTTACTTGAATAATACGAATAATTTTCCCTTTTAACAAATACAAAACCAGATACAAATAGCAGTCTCTCTGCACACCCCTAATATATATTAGGTGCTGATTTTGAAAAAAAGTCCTCAGAAGAAATACCTCAGAAAATATAACAAGATGGTGACCTGGAAAACATGGAGTGGCCAGAAATCTCCAGACTTAAACCCCATCCAGCTTCTTTAGGATGAACTGGACAGAAGAGTAAAAGTAAAGCAACCACTTATGGAAACTTGGGAAGAACTTTCTGCAGAATGAACAATGAGACATTAAATCACTTGAATTTCATGACAAAAAACAAACAGAATAATTGGGGTGTCCAGTAGGATATAAAACAACTGTAAAAAAACAGCAGAAACATCCATGTGGATGTTTTTAGTTTGACAGAATTTTCTAAGCCACTGGCTTCAGAGACATAAGACAGATTGGAGATGAAAAACAAGAAGAGGAAAACTGTCTTTAGGCTCTAGATGTGCAATGTTAGCACTCCGGTACTCTCCACACCTCACTTGCCGTGTCACTGGCCAGGAACAAAAAACAGAAAGCTTGGCTAGACAAACTGACTTTGAAGCCACCAATGAAGCATGAACTTTGAATCAGAAGTTAAAAGTTGAATAGGTCTCCTGGACAAGATGTAAGGCCTATTTAGGAAATCAGGCCTTACTGGTGTATCGAGAGAGAATTCCCTGACAAAGAACAGAAAGCGAGCACAGACACACACACAATTTCTTTTAACAACCCTAAGACATGCAGCCATCCTACATACACAATAAATGGGTTACTGAAGGGGTTCTATGAGTGATGTCTGAAAACCCAAAGAAACGGATCTTCAGGAATTCTTTCAAGTAAATGGGATGTATGAGTGTGAAGTTTAAAGTTTTAAAGATTCTACATGATATGAAGTGCTTAGAAAGAAAGGTTAAATTAGTGAAGAGCCTTTTTGTGAAATTTCTTTGAAACTTTAAGAGATCCCTCATATTCACACATCTCTTTAACAAACATCAAAGATAAGGGTTTTGCTATGGCATCATTCAAAGAACCTTTTGTGGCATATATACGGCCAGACAAATGTTTAATACACCTCTCATTTCTTCATATTTTGCTTCTGAAGAGTCAGATTTTGAGGAATAGTTCTCCAGACTTCCTGAAGGATTTTAAAAGGACTTTTCAGTCCAGTTCCTGTACTTGACATTTTACCTGTCTTTTGTTTGTGAAGTCACACAGTGACCAGTGTATGAATCATTGATGTTTAATGAATCTAACTTAAGGCTTAAATGAGTGAAGAAACAGGTGCAGATGATTCCAGGTGGTCAGGCGGTGATCAATATACTGTTGGTGCTGAATGCTGAGTGGTTGGAACTCCTTTACCTAGACACCTTGCATTCACTGAGAAACATTTGTTCCCATTTCTTTACTTTTGTCCACTCAGTATGTCAAAGATAAGACAGTTTGACAGGACAGGCATAAAATTGTGTTTTTGCACCAACAAGGTGATATAATCCAGCTCCACCCTTCATACCACCCCCACAAGCTTAGGGATTTTGCCCTGTGAGACTCTTCTGTTACCCCACTTCTAACCTGCCCCCCCCCCGCCCCAGTTCTTTTGTTAGCTATGTGATTGACACCTCTCAGCTCATATCCCACCCTCTCTTCACCTCAGTGTGGATTCAGCACCCCTCATTCATATGCATCTTCTTCTTCTCCCTTCCAAAAAGTGCTTCTGTCTAATATACAAACACAGGGACCATGGGATGCTTCATTTTTTGGTTTAATACATATAGGTGTCCATACATGCATAACAGTGGAACTGTGTTCTTTAGAGTGATGGAGCCAGTTCTAATCGTCCAACATCAGATGCTGACCTCAATAACAATCTTATGGTTGAATGGAAAATAATTCCTTCCAGCAATGTATCAGCAACTACAGTAAAGCCTTCTCGGAAGAATACATTATTTTAAATGATATATAATAAGAATTAGCATATTTGAATAAACTGTCCTTGGATCAGCACACGTTGTACCAGCATCTACAAATGTGGATTGAAAACCAGGTACTCAGGGAAAGACTAACATACTCAGACCTAGAGATCCACTCCACAATGGCTTTGTACCTCATCTCTGTCATCCTGTCACAAAGCCTGATGTGATGCCTCCACAACAAGGCTGTAACAAGCCTTACCTCACACCTTGGCCCACTCCTCACCTCTGACGAACACATTGACATGTTGCTGGGGCTGTGTAGCACCTGGGGCTTTTGTTAGCAGTTAGTGTGTCAGCAATTAGCATGTGCACATTAGTGCTGGCAGCAATCCGAGAAACTGCTGCTATTGTCACACCTACTGAATCGCAAATGATAGAAAATGGTTCAGAGACAAATTAAGGTTTTTTTTTTGCAGGGTGTTTGCCCCTGAATACAGAACCATATATATGAAGAGACTAAATAGTGATCTGACAATCTCTTTATTTATTCTACTGTTTACAACACATATTGAAACCATGTTTGGCCCATAGGTGATAAAATTGGTGGAATATGGCATTATTTCCAGTGTAGTCCTGTCATAAATATGGTGTGTGATAGTGTGTATTAGGTTTAAATATATAATCCTGGTTAATTATATATATGAAGTTGTAAAATATTTGCTAAATGCTGTATTTTTCCAATGCCTGTTAACATAACACTGGGTTGGTGGTGGTACATCGACAAAGTGAATTCTTCAGACAGTGGCGAATCTTGAGAGCGCCTAGCATTTAGTAACTCTATTCTGTTTTTCGTCCGGTTCCCTCCTACTCCTTTTACTTCTTCCGGTCATTGCATTGTCTCTCTGTGCGTTTACGTTTCCCCTCCATTTCATAATTGTCTCCTGTCTGTTGTATCGTTCTTCGGGGCCCCCTCTCTGATACCCAACCCCTCACTTTCATCACTGATCTATTGTCCTGACAAATCCATGGCAAATGGCCAGGTGCTCTGAAATGTGTCCTGTTGTACATGCTGGAATCAAATGAATCAACACTCATTCTGTTCTGCATAGAGAAATATTGTATGACAGGGAAAAGGACACATGTGGTGTGGTGTATAGTAATCTAAGGTTGTGGGCATTATGTGTTTCTTCGCAAGACTAAAGTTATAATTAATTTGGTGATACATCATACTGGGATTTTATAAAAAATTATCTCAATGTCTTTATTTCTAAAACAAGAAACAAGAAAGAAGGACTTTCTGAATTGTAATGGGAGCATAGGCTCTTTTTTCTAACTGTGAAATGAGTAATTTTTTTCCAAATTGTTGTATTAATTTTGTTCATTTGAACGTATGTGGCATTGTTGCCTTAAAATGAAATCTTAAATATCACAAAGTATAAATCAAATCTTTGACAAAATGTTTACATCTAGGTTTAGAAATAAAATTAGGGTTGGTTATTACCTTAAGTCAAAATGGTCACTAAAGACTTGCAGTGTATTAAGAATTATGCATATTATGGGTACTATGTAGCTTCTAAGGGAAGCTTCATAACACACAGCTAGCTGGAAAAGGAAGATTTCTAGCTGAACACCTAATGTCTCTCCTTATCTGTAGTAATAGACTTATTCATTTTACTTATGTAAACATGTGAACAATGAACTGAAAAAAGACTTAAGACCCATAGTTAAGATGTGTGAACAAACCAGTGGTTCCTAATCTGAGAACATGCAGTGGTCTTGTGAAAAGTGAATGAGAGACTCAGACCCGAAGACCCATGTGACATGTGACGAATGAGCGAAAGAAAGTCCTGATCATGAACAAGGCTGAAGATTAGTTGCCACAATTCAGATGAACAAACTGAGTGGTGCAGATTGTTCAGCCCAGGTGAATATGAACAAATCATTCACTTAGATGATCTGTTACTCAAAAGTCATGCAAAACGTTGACTCAATATCACTGTTATACATCATTAAGTGGGCACTGGATGGCAGTAAATTGTGAATGGCCACCATACATATTACCTGTTTACTATCTAATATACCACATTTTAGATATGCACTCTGTACATTTAACAAAATAACCAAATAAAAAATGAACTAATCAGAAAATCATCTTTCACAGTTTTCCCCGGGGGGGGCAAAGGCCTCCAGTTTGATACAACCAGATTTATTGTAATATCTTTGCATTTGTAGAGAATGTTTTTTGGTTTTATTATTCATACAATACAAACACAAGCTGCATTTACAGAGCCTAGCCAAGGTAAAGAAAGGCACTTTGAGGTTAAAGGTGCGTGTCCTGTTAAGAGAACTGGTCTGTGCAGGTTTTATGAGGGCTGGAAACCAGTGGCCAGTGCTACAGCCTTTTTCATTTCGAATTAAAGACATGAATTACACACATATGTCTTGGGTCATATTTTCATTACAAGCTTATTCTGAGAGACAAGAGCAGCACACACCCACTGAGATCCTCCGATGTGGTATGCAGAAGTATGTAGCGTGCATGTGTTCTTGCGTGTGTGTGTGAGTCTTACCAGCAACATGCTGACGAATCAGGCCCATTAATTTAGAATTTCATCAGGAGCCACCTGTCATCGTCCCGCTTATCAAATATACATACCAGCTGCTAATCACACAGGGCCCGCTGCCAGCATACCTGCACAGGCCAACGCATGAGAGCAGATGAAAGACGGGAAAGAAAGGAGGAGAGGGAAGAGAGAAAGTAGGACAAAGAATGGAAGAAGGTAATGGAGAACATGCGGGTTATTCAAGGCTGGGGACTCGGCTTCATGAAATACTAAATGTGTGGACCCCCTGCGAACTATAACTCTTTCAGACTGAGAGGAAAAGATTGTTCAGTTCAAACAACACACCTGAGACTTTAATCTTATGAAGTGCTCTACTTGACCTGACCACAGAACAACACATCACAATGACATTAACTACGCTCACGATCCACACACGCAAAACACTGAAATGTGAAGGAGACTTCAAAGACAGAAAAACACCTACTTCGGCAAATCAGAGTCTGACATAAACTTCTCATAAACATGCTGCACTCAAGCAAAAAAACAAACACACACACACACACATGCGCACACACAGAGTAAGGTGACAGTCTTATCTCCAGGCATCGTGGCTGTGCGCCTGGGCATTTGACTGATTGCTGTGAATGACGGCCTAAATGTTGGACAGTAATTGTTTTGTGGCTGCTGAGCTGACAGTGCATGACTTTCCATCTGGGGATGATTGTGCAAGCAATTCAGTTGGTGTGTGTGTGTGTGTGTGTCTCAAATGGCACTCAGAGAAAAGGCACCCCCCAACACACACACAAAACACAGACACCCCCTCCTCCGCTGCAAAAAGACCTGGGCATGTCAGCTCATGCCAAAAAGCATCACAGAAGACCAAACATACAGTTTAGATACACTACAGTGAAAGAAATAGGGGCTGAAACAGCAGGCTGTATTCAGGTGTTATGGCCCATCAGGTCAAACCAGACACTTAAAAGCTTGTTTATCCCAGTCTAATGTATTTGTTCTCATGTCACTTTTCCTTTGCATGGCACTGGCTCGGCTTGACTCGACTCTACGTACTTTTTCTGTTTCCATTAGGCAAATCTGGAACCAGTTTCCTGGTTCCTAGTTTTTTTTAAAATCTACTCTGTTTTGGTCCTAAAAAATACATTTCAGCTATGGATTAGTCAGTATGCTTTGACATTCTGCCATGTTATTTTAAGTGCCACGGTTCTTTAACAACCACAAATTGTCTAACCACTGTATAATTTTGATTCAGCAGACTATTACCTTCTCTTCAGTGTTCTCCATCACTAATGATTTTGTTCTTGCCACATGAATGAGATTCCCGGTATCCAAAAGCACGTAGATTCGAGCGAGCACAGTGGAAAAGAGACTTTAATGAGTAACCAAAAATCTGTAAATAACAAAAGATATTTAACCAGAAAAGTCAATAAATAGAATGGCTTTGACATTTAAAAACTAACATGCATGCCCTAATTACCGAATTGCCATTTCCCATTTCAACATATAACATACGTACTAAGGAAAAACGTACTGGGACACACCTCTTAATTACTGGATTCAGGTGGCCCCTTATATCAGTGAAATAATCACAGTTTGGGGAATAACATTTTCAGACCTTGCAGATGACTTCACACACATAGTCAAACAAATACACACATCCAATAAATCATGGTAGTTTCTCATAAGTGCAATATTACTTAATTACAATTTTTCTGATGCAACACATGCAATTTTTGGTTGGAAATAAAACTATTGGGCAAAATGTGCAATATGTCTGGTGCATTTCTAAGTTATTGTCATTGTCAATGCCACCACTTCACTGTGTGCCTGTTTGAATGTGTGTGTGTATCTACAGTGAGTTTGTGGTCACAGTCCTGACATCACCCTCCTCCAACACCTTTAGGATGAACTGGAACAGAGATTGAGAGCCAGGCAATCACCTTCAACACAATCAGTGCCTGACATCATAAATGCTCTACAGAATAAATGGGCACAAATCCCCACAGTAACCCCAAATCTTGTGGAAAGACTTCGAAGAAGAGTGGAAGCTGTTATAGCTGTTATGGAGGACTGAATACAGACTAAAGTCTATATATTTGAATGTAAGTCCCTGTTGGT
>JBBMFX010000148.1:10474018-10488594 GCA_037832545.1 Rhabdalestes septentrionalis | reverse complement strand
ATAATAATAATAATAATAATAATAATAATAATAATAATAATAACAACAATAATAATAGCACCAGCCAACAAGCCAATCAAAGAGAGAAGGGTTCCCAGCCTCTGGGACTTGCTCATCCATACACACAGAGAGGCCGTAGGGCAAAAGGGACAAGAGGCAGGTCCATGCACACAGTGGCTACACTAATATATCAGATTGTGTGTGAACAAATTTACAAATCTTTTGTTGACAAAAGTTTGGGTCCCAAAACTAAGGTCTGTAAAATATCATTTCCATTCACTTGCAGAATCTGGGAAGCCAAGTTTGTACAATAATATATTGGCAAGTACTGTTCCTCACCTCACTATAATTTGAAGAATGGAGGACAAACATGCTTTCTGTATCCCAAAGCCTGTCCTGCATTCCATTTTAATTTGGTCCTAAAGAAATTCCTAACTGAAAGGGAGGGTGCTATAAACCCATTTTTTGTTTGATATCAGTCTTTACTCCTAATGTATTTCAGGAAAAATAAAGAGTGATACCATATAGTGTGATAATAATTATATAATAATAAAATCGCTTGTAGCAGAGGTTTCAACATGTTTGTATCCCATCCAAGGCCAGCAACTGCATAGCTTCCTATTGTATTTTTGTGGGTATAAAAATCTAATAATATCAAGAGCTAAAACTATTTTTTGTTATATACTGATGTCACAAGGCAGCTTTTAAAAATATGTTCGGCCTACTAGTGAGGAAGCCAAATGCAGGAGAGGTATGAAAAACTTCCCTAAGTTGGAAGAAGAAACCTCAGGAGGAACCAGAATGGTAATCCATCCTCCTCTGGTCAGTAACTAGATAGCAAGGGAGAATAAAAAAAAACCTCAGTAATTACTGATGAGCAGTTGGATTCATTTAAATGCATTCATGATCTAGACAAGGTTTGAAAAATCTGAGATGCTGCTACAACAGCCTTATCTGGTTTGTTACAGAATGACCCAGGTGTCTGTAAACTATCCCTCTTTGTCTCCTTCTTTCCTGTAAAGCGTGCTTGCAGGGGACGTGTGCAAGCTCAGTAGTGGCTTTCATTAGCATACATCATTTTTCACTCTATTTTCGGCTCCATGTACATAGCGATCAGATGTGAGTGTTTGCGTGTGTCTGTTAAGGTGAGAATTAATAAAGTATCCCCTCGAGAGCACACTTCCTCTTGGAACATGAGGTCTCTTGGTAAGTAATAAGGCAAAATTAAACAGAGAATGAGAAAATGTCATTAGAGGACAAAGCAGCAATGTTTGTGGATACCAAAGCACTCAATCAATTTTGTTTACCTGCCTCCCTCTACTTCTTAGATTAAACAGGCGTTTTTGGTACTGTGCCTTTAAGACTGATGCATGTAAATGAGTTGTGCTGAATCCCAACTCTGAATTGTTCCTGGTGCTATGGAGCTACACTGTGTGCCAAAAAGGGGGGATGTTTGTAATATTTAATGATAGATAAGATAGATAAATATATATTGTATGCATATATTGTTTCAGC
This sequence comes from Rhabdalestes septentrionalis, assembly GCA_037832545.1. NCBI lineage: Eukaryota > Metazoa > Chordata > Actinopteri > Characiformes > Alestidae > Rhabdalestes > Rhabdalestes septentrionalis. The sequence continues at coordinate 10,487,079 of JBBMFX010000148.1, read as the reverse complement.
AAAAAAGAAGCATATCTCTGACCCACCCAGTGTAATGAGAACACATCTGAACTGTGTATATGACTTTTTGTGTGTGTCCAGTGATGATGAGTGCATGCGGCACCGGGATCATAGTGATCGGGAGAGAGAGAGAAATAGGGAGCGCAGCACTGAAGCTGAAGAGAGAGAGGACAGACACAGAGAGAGAAGACACAGGGACCGCAGCGAACGACACAAATCTTCACGCAGGTAAACACACACCGTATATAATCCATTTCTTTGGATTTAGATATAATTACATACAAACATGCCCATAAAGGTAATGTTTGTGTTAGAGCGTGTCAGCACTGCCTGTCAGACGTTTGGAGACACCAAGCTTTTTCAGCTTTTCCTCTTTTTGGTTTGCAACAATTTAACATATAAAAATACTATTGCAATAATTCCAACATAGTTTAAATTGTCATAGTTTATCGTAGTTTAAAGTTTACATTTTCACGGGGCGTCTTGTTGTCTGGTGGCTAGGGTGTTGCCCCTGTAACCAGAAGGTTGTGGGTTTCAATCCCAGGACCTTCAGCGGCATTTCTGATGTACCCTTGAGCAAGGGACCGTCCCCACACACTGCTCCCCATTTGATGTGTTCTTTCCGTCCACTGCTCCACTTGGTTAATGGGTTAAACGCAAAGAAAGAATTTCACCCTGTGTGCTGTGCTATGGTGCCTGACTATAATGGGCCACTTTGCTTTACTTTATTACAAAACCTCCAAAATATAAAGACCATTTGATAAAAGGCCTACACTGGCGAGAATACCATCCTCACACATTTTATCCTCTAGCAGGGCTTGTAGCTAGAATGCATGCCTGGGGACAGCTTGTTAAATCTCTGGTGCTGGAGAACAGAAAAATCCACATCAAAAAAGAGTACACCCCACTAAAACCAGCGCCCATGTTCCTCTAGCCCATGGTCTTTTATTATTCAGAGCACAATCTGTAACACAATCGTTAGCCAAAGTTCATTCTTAAAAATGAATGTAGCAGGCACGCTGTTTGATATAGCTTTGTTATGTGTGTGCTCAGTCCATAAAATTCTTTCCACGAAACCACCTCAGATACTTCATTTAAAGACAGGAACTCAGGGGAAAAGAGATGACGTGGCTTGTGTGTCAAAAAATTCCAGTTTGCTTTATTCTTTGTTTTTTACTAAGCTTGGCCATTCAGCTGTTTAGAAGCATGGTAAGAGTGCAACATCTCTTTCTACTTAGACTTCTGCCTCCATGAAGTGTTGGACTGGTTTTCCACCCTAACAAGTCTCCATTCCCTCGTATTTTAGCTCCAATTTCCTCATGGTTCTCCCCAGACCTTCTTATTAGACCACATCAGACCCCACTTACAATTTATCTCCATAATGATGCTCATTAATTTTAGCTTAACTTTAGGCTGTTTATAGCACCTTGACCATTTCAATACAGACAATAGTTTAACAAAAAGATGGAAAAAAACATTGTTTATGCAAGATGAACATGAAGCTGAGAGGTGCTCTAATCTTTATGGGAGAGATGGGCTTCCTCCAGTTACTTTGAAACGATTGTGAAATTCAGTCTCAGCCCAGCATTCATTCAGATATAACACTAATTACTTGAAATTTGAAAATGGTACATCAAAGCAACCTTTTTAGGCCTGGTCCCTCGAGAGCTCACTCCAAACTGGAATGCTACTATTCCAAATAACCAAAAAAAGTTAACAAACCCTTTGCAGATCATTTTTCTGAAAAATATAATTTGGAAATTTAACACATGAAAAGAATAGGCAAGGTGTGCTCAAGATTTTGATATACATTGTACATTCAAATGCAAAATTGTTAACACTTTCGGTCACGTTTGAAACAAAAAGAGAAAACAAGTACACATCCTCTATGAAGGAAACACTCAAAATGAACAAAGAATAACATTTTGCACAGGACATGTTTTATGTTTTTTTTTTATTTATTACTGTTAGTTTATTATTTATTGTTTATTATTTATTGTCAGATTCAGTTATGTATTGAACGGTGTGGACAAAGTTAGGTATGAAAATGTGCACAAAATATAGATAGGTTTCTCCCGTGTTTGTCCCCGTCTTTTAATCTTTTCCCTTTCGCTTTTGCTGCAGCTACAGCAGGAGAAGGCACGCTAGTGACGATGGAGAGAGCCACAGAAGACACAGGCACAAACGCTCCAGACATAACAGAGACAGCAAAGAGCACAGCGAGGAGCCCACAGCCGAGCACGAGAACCAATCAGAGACCACTGAATAAACCCCCTGGCCAATAGAAAATACCTTTTGTGAAAACTTAGAGACATCTTAATTTATTTGCTCTTAATAGCCAACCAGTGGATGAGGAGTCTCACCACTGGGCCTTCATTTGAGCCAATCTAAGGCCAGACTCACCCAGAGCCAATTTATGTTAGAAGAGCTTGTCTATAGAAATGGTTTGTTTATCTCATTTATAAAAAAGAAAATGAACAAAAGGGTAAAAGGTTGTTTTAATTTAAGTTTATTTAAATTAATTTAAGAAGATTTAAAAGACAGTTTGATTGTTCAAGTGTTTAAAGGTAATAAGAATGGTATTTTTGTTGTGCCAATGTTAATTTGGTGAAGTAGGAAAACAGTATTATAAATAATTTCATAAAGCAGCTGCACGAGTGTGATAATTTCATACGGCCATTGGAACAGATCAGCAGCCGCAGCCGTGCGGACTGTGTCTGTTTCTTTTTCACACAAACACACACTACACAGCGTGAAAGCTCTCACTCTGGCACAGATCTCCTTGCAGAATGATTTTTATTGATTATTTTATCCAAATGTATCATCAGATACAGTAATACTACACAAGCCAAAAGCCTGAGACACTGGACCACACAGCTTCCCACAACGATGCACACGCGCGCACACACACCAAAAAAAACAAAAAACACACACACTTCCACTCCCACACTCCGATCCCTCAGCACATGTCTCTAGAGTAGCAAAATCAGCAAGGCCGCCAAAATATCATTGTTATAAGCATAGATATCCTTTTTTTTAAGAGCATATGAACAATATTCATTATAGTCAACTTCCATAGATTTTTGTTGTTATTTTTTTTCTCCATAATACTCACTAGAGTTTTTTTTTTCTTTGCGACAGCGTCTGAAACTTACTAACACAGATGAAAAAAGTACTACTTGGCAAACGGGTCTCCATGCCAGCGGCTGGAGAAAATGCACCACTGTCAGAATGAAGAAAGCGAAGCCGATATCCAAAAGGCCATAGGAACAGAGAGAGTAAACAAAAGAACGAAAGAAGTGGTCATCATAGTACAGGTGCTCGTTTTTGTTTTTTCTTCTCCGGACAGCGACATTTAACAGTAAAGAAATGTGTCCACTGAAACACATGTTCTGACTAACAGAATTGGCAACTTTGTGTCCCCTATCCCACCCCAGAACTACTCTGAACTCTAGCCTGACCGCGCTTCCCAAAATCCCTGTTCTTGTGTCACAAACAAGTGTTGCACACTCCTAACATTTCTTGCACAGTGCCCATTGGGGAGTGTTTATGTACACTTTATCACATGTATCTTCACATACACTCCTTGTAATGTGTGATGATGTTTCTTGCTGCTTCCTTTTCTCCAGTCTTTAGGCCCTTGGCCTGCGTGACCACCTCAGCAGGTTTTAGCATCAGCTTCAGTTGTTTTCTGTGCTGAAATGGCGTGTTTGGCAAGGGTGGGGTTAAGCATCTTTAGTCCAGGATAGTCAGCAAAAACGTTTAAATTGTCACGCAGGCTTCGAACCTGAAGAACCTTCCTCGCATCATCCCTCCCAGAGCTGTCCATTCAATTGAAATGCCACCTTAAGGCAGGTCCCCTTTTGAAGAGAGTCTGTCATAAGCCTCGCCTTTATGTGCAGGAGTCTGAGTAAGCCCCTCCTACCTGGGCGAGGCCATTGCTTCTTGGCCCCACCTTTTAAAAGTGGGGCGGTCCATTTCATATGACCTGCCTATGAAGGAAGTCCGTGTCTAAAGGCCTGTTCTCTGTGGGCACCATGTGAAGACCCACCGTCCGATATAGGGTCAGTGTGATAAGCCCCTCCCCCATGCAGTGCGGATCTATAGCAGGCTGCCGGGCCAGGAAACGATGGTGAGGGTGATACGCCCCCTCAGTTCCTTTAGGAGACGTACCAGAGCCGTGTGGGTCATTCCCCAGGTGCTCGTTCCATTCACCTCCAGCAGGATATCACCACAGCTAGACAGAGAGAGAACCATGTCTGTAAGTACTGCAGAGATTTAAGGAGGCACATTCAGAACTAAGTAATGGAAGGAAGGAATAAAAATGCAGACAACACCTTTATTTAAATCATTTTAAATCAAAACTGCATCAGTGTTGACAACATTTATGACAACTGACACATGGAATAAGTAATGTAGGATCGTAAGTTGCCATGAATGGTTCGTGCAGTGAATTGTTGAAAGGTTTTACTGGGTTAAGGAAACGTAGGTTGTATTTAATAGATACTTAGTCAAATGCCCTCCTTAGACATGTGGAACATCTACATCACATCTATATTGGACTGTAGGATCCATACCGTATTCTGCCATCATTATAGGCAGGTGTGCCCTCTACAATGGAGCGAATGAAGAAGGACTGGTTGCAGTTGATCTCCTCTTGGCCTCCCACGATGCTGAAGCCCAGGCTGCCTGACGTGCTCCTCCGCAACACAATGTCCTTACAGCAGTACAGGTGCCTGCAGGGAACAAATAACCTTATCACACACACTCTGAGAGAGTTTCGTTTCAGGCAGGTAGCGGGTCAGGTCATCTTAATCCAACTAAAAGCTTCCCTGGTAGCAAATACCTTATCATGACAACCTGACAAAATTATTTATGCCAAGGGTAACAGCGAGGCAGCTTATTAAGCTGATGTTCGTTGTTTGACCTTTATTTTGGAAAAGGCCAAGAACTTCAGGTTCCAGAGTTATAAAATTGCGAGAAAAGTGATTTCTCAGTGTATGAGCATGCCTGGAGATAAAGCGTCCACTTAAAAAAGAAAAGAAAAGAAAAACAAAAAAACCCAACTGTGTTTACTGTATAGGTGAACAAATTCACCCTGGTATCACCCACTACTCCCACTTGGCAGGTTCTGACCATGGAAACCATGGCTGAACAAATATGATTCTCAGCTCAGATATTGAAATGACATTGTAGATCACAGTAGCGCTTGTTGTTAGGAGTGTATCAGGTAAAGCAGTATTGCTGGAGCTTTTATGCACATTATAACGTTATCCAATCGAGCAGCTCTGTGGTAAGGAAATGAACACTGGTCAGCTAGAAGACTGCACAAATTGTGTATTCCAATAAGGGGGCTTTCAATAAAGTGACCAGGGTATAGCATTTGGGCATATATGGAATCAGTTTTGATATTACTGTCTGAAACCCCATGTGAAAGCATGTGAAAACAGAGAGCCCTTCCAAAAGTGCACTGAGTAGACCTGTGAGCTCGGTGCTTGCTGTGAAATTCAAAGACTCTGACTGTCAGGTATATTTGAGAAAGCTGAAATTCTCCTCTTGAACCCTCATTATGAAAATCCAATGTTAAAGGGAAAAAGGGTTTCAGAAGCAGAGGGTGAAGATGAAGGAGGCATTCCATTTGCAGCAGTCGTGCACTCAGACCTCTAAAACTTCCACAGACAGATGAGGAAGCAATAGAAGCCTTGCGTTCTCTCACTTGCTGAATTACTATGCAGACGATATTGTTTGGGTAGGTGCTGCCAACTTGGAAGACTTTTATCAGGGCGAATTACTATTCACAACAAATTTCCTCTCCCTGAGGCCCCCGACAGAGGGAGCAGAGAAGAAGCAGACAGGCCATGCGAAAGGCAAGAGAGAATTAAAACCAAGGAAGCCTGCAGGGTCTGGCTGATATATCAACCTGATCCACCAAGCTGATCAGGAAAAGCACACCAGGAGTTTCTTAGAGTTCAAGGGCTGCACTGGTATGAAACTGAACCCTGAACTGGCCCGTATAATACAAACAGTGACAGATTACCATATGCATGTGCTTTACAGCTTTGTAAAGTATTCATACATGAACACACCACAGAACAAATTCAACAGCATTCAACCCGTTCACCAAGTGAAGCTGCAGGCAGCCAGGGAACACAGCCCCCTGGGAGCATTGTGTGGGGACGGTACCTTGATCAAGGGTACCTCAGGGGTGCCTCTAGCAGTCTTGGGATTTGAAAACATGACCATCTGATCGCAGACCGAACCACTAGGCCCCAGCTAGGAAGATACAGTGATATTCTATTGTACCTTTAAGACGCCAAACCCACAGAGTCATACAAGTGGAAGGCTTTTTTCTGGAAGAGTTTATTTTGTTACTTCGGTCTTTTCTTATTTATGGTGTCATTTGGGGGTTTTATTATTTTTTTCTGCATTCATGTGATGAATACCCAACCCTGCTAAGTTGTTAGCAATGTGCCCTTAGACCATCATAGTTCTCACAGCGTTGAAGATAAATTTGTTAGCATCATGGGTAACACCCACAAATTCTGCACAAAGGAGTGACCAGGTCAGCTCAGCTGCAGCCTGCTGTCGGCTCTGCCGTGGAGCAGGACTGTCTCAGCATGGGTACGGCTCAAGTATGGATTACTTTATTTGCAATGGAGAAACATTTATTCGCAGTATGGCCCAGTTCCCTGTGGAAAAGTGCCATATGTTACTGAATAGTAAAGCAGGAAAAAACTTTATTATTCCACTTGCAGAAATACTTAATGCAATTCAAGCAGACTTGGGGGAATATTTTCTGTGACCTTCTACCAATTCAACACACCCCTCACATTATCTGTGGTTTTACACAAGGACACATTCACCCCTCCTCAAACTCCAGAACCATTTCAAAGGGAGTTGATGTAAGCAGAGAGAAAGAAAACACAGAGACTTAAAGAGTGCACAAGAGAGAGAGGAAGAGAGAGTGCACTAAATCTATTACATAAAAATCACTCACAAAACAAACCCCAAATAGGCTTGAAGCGGTAAGCAGACCACTGACACAAAGACTACATCTGACGGCTGACGCATTATAGACTTTGAGAAAATGTGCATGCATGAAAAGGACTAACTCTCTATAGCAGGAACTGAGCGTAGTCTGTGAAACTGTCAAATTGCATATTTTTTTTTTATTTTTACGCCCTACAAGGTACAATTGTCGGTATTTGAGATAAATACAGTGCATGAATGTGAGTAAACCACAAAAAGCCTGATGCTAATATAACATAAAATGTCATATTGTTAGCCAAAAAACACTACTAGGGTATAAAGGTGACCTAAAAGTTCATCATATGGCAAAGTGCTCAAGGATCAAAGAAATGAGTCAGTATCCAATGCTTTATTTTAAGTTAGTTTGTTATCAGCTTCAAAGCTACAAATCAATGCGTAATTATACTTAATATTTTCCTTGGGGCAATATGACATTCAAATATTATTGAAATGAATCAGACATTTGAATAGCAAATAGTCCAAATGCCCACATGAATGTAGCAAAATGATGCCCAAAACAGGCTTCTCTGTATTTGTATCCTCGAGAGTGCCGATCGCTCGCGTCGCTTTCTTTGATTTCTCTGCTCGTGAGTCGACTCTTACCTCACGCTTATGGTCGACTGGCGAAGTCGATTCAACCTGCACCATCAGCCAAAACAATTATACATAACCTGACTACAGCCAGGGGTGCAGGCCACACTTCACAAGCTACGCTTGTCGAAGACCTGATGGGGCCCAGCTTCTGATAACTGGCTTGCTGTGTCAGGGCCCTTACACTATTCAAGGCTTTAAATTTGATGTTAAGTTATTTATCTTTAAGAAGGGCAACCAACATCACTCTTAAAGGACAATGGCCCAGTACAGTTTAGTGCATTCCAGGCTCCTGATTCAACTCCTCACTTTGTCACAGGTTAGTATGTATTTTGGAATAACGAAATCAACTGCTGCATTTCTGCCTTCCAGTGCTAAAGCAGGGTATTCCTGATCTTACTTTTGGAGATTTTTAGTTTAAAAAAAGAAAAGAACAAACAGTTGTCCTCCTCTGGGCAGTGTTGACTAACTGTGTTGTGAAAGCAGCTCTGGGCACTCTTTATAGGAGTCCGGAGCCAAATCATGCCCAGTGGAACACTACTCACCCTGACATGAGCAGCTTCTTGGGAGCTTTGGCTTCCAGTTGGATGTGAATGTGAGGTGATTTAAGTAATCCAGCATGTTAAAATTATGTGTTGATGCATCAACACATGAGTAATCATTAGTGTGTGCAGGATGTCCTCTTTTCTCTCACCTGGGCAGCTGAAGCCAGGACACCCAGAGTGGTGAGTAGTCGTCGTTGGGCAGGGGCATTTTGATGTCGCTGGGTGAGCAGGGTGAGAGCGAGCAGGGTGAGTGCAGAGGCGGCATGCAGTCCAGAGAGCTCACGTCTGGCGGCCTCATCTCCAGCACACGCAACACCACCGGAGATGAGGTGTTCTTCAGGTTAGCCACAGCTTCGCCCCGAGTCACACCAGTCAGGTCCACACCGTTCACATTTAACAGAATATCACCTAGGAGACACGTCACACTAGATTCAACATCCCTAAAACAAGATTCAGCAGCCCATTTATGCAAATGTATATGCAAAAACAGCCCATTATGAATTAAGTGGTTTTGTGATGTCAAAATAACAATGCATTTGCATAAATGCTCATATTATAGCATGGTTTTGATTTACATCGGACGTTTTTCCAGCTTCAAAGGACTGGTGTGGCTGCAAGTTTCATTCTCATTAAAGAGACCTTTACTTAATTAATTGAGTTTTTGCTCTCAGTCTTCAAACAATTTTAGACAAATTACATGTATTCCTGCTTTGTTGGCATGAAAGCCCACCCTTTGCAGATAATATTGGATGTCCCTGATATAAACATTCCAGTCTTCAAAGACATACATGCAGTCATACACCGTCTTGTATAGAGAGCACACAATACAATTAGTCTCAATATGTTTCTATTCATGCAAGTAATTGGGAGAGCATGAGAAAATGAGGAAGAGAGCAATTTTCTTAATATGTCAGGTGTGATAGTGGGAGTTTGCCTTCATGGGAGTGTGTGTGTGTTGTGTGTTGTTCTGGTACACTGCTATCAGGCATACATTTAAAGAACTGATGAGTCTAATGCATATGCATTAGCAGGTGTGTCTTTGTTAGCAAGCTCATGAGTGTGCGGGCGCCTGTGTTCAAAAGTATGTGTGTGCGAGGTAAAATCAGAGGGTCACCTTGGAGACAGGTGTATGGCTTTGCTAGAGTCTGGCGACACACCAGGGACAAGAACAGTCAACTGTTAGTGGTTTCACAATACATTAAAATAATGTGAGAGTCAGTGGAGCAAGTGAGTATTTCAAGATGACACATTGCAACTGGCAATGTGACCTTCTCACAATAGTTTTTTCACATTGTTTTGGGTAAAACAAGCTATAGGATTTGCTAGTTAACATCAAATGTGTATCTAAAGGCACACCCAGGCCATTCAGATTCAGAAAACATTGTGGACAATAACTAGAATGCGCTGATCTGATTCTCAATAACGGTTTCAGTACCGTATTTGCCTCAATCACTGTATCGGATATCGAAAAGCTAAATGCTTAACTACTCTTGTGCTGTAAAGAGAGACAAATAGAGAAGAACATGAGTAACATAGAAGGCTGTGTATAAAATGGCTACCCGCTCACCACATACTATGTAAGAATTAAGATTAAGATACAGATTCAAGTAAATTTAAAGGAAAGTACATCCAGAGAAATGTATGATTAACATCTTATTGATTTAAGAGAACAAAATTCAAAATGAAATGTCAGAGGCAGGAAAAAACCACTACATTTCCAATACCAGCTGATATTGTATATTGGCCAGTATCTCATCCTATATCACGCCCTCTCCTGTCCTGAGCATTTTGTCACATTATACAATTTAAAGACAAAATATATGAATTAGTATTCCCAGTGCAAAATTAAAGTAGCAGATATCAGATGTCATTTAGACACTTGGCTGATCAATATATTTGGGGGAACTTGTGCAATTATCACTTTAAGAGCAGGGAATGCTTTATAATACACATTTGATGTTGAATTAGAAATCTCATTGCTTGGTTATTCAAAACAGCATGTTACAGACGTACTGTAGCAAGATTATTTTGCTTTTTTGCTGTATCATGCTTACTCACTTTGCTGCAACTACGCCTGAATTTGTTTCTCATACACACACACACAAACACACATACACACCTTTGCGGATGGATCCCTCCTGGGCCACCACGCCGTTGGGGTCAATGTTGGTCACATAGACAGGCAGGTCCCAGCCGCGGCTGTTCATGCCTCCAGCTACAGTCATACCCAGAGACTCATTAGGCTCCTTTGAGAGGGTGACCGTCTTCTCATAACAAGCTGGTTTATGGCAGGAGTCCTAGCAAATAGAACAACACTTAGTGAGGGTGTGTGCTTCATAGTGGTCGCCTGGGGGTGATATTTTTTGGCATTTTGATTTGGGTGGTGCATATTGCATTTTCATATGTATTTGCTGGACATTTGCATATGCAGCATGAGAGAAAGATATACTGCCTATCAGTGACTCAGAGATGCGTTGATTTTTTTATGCTGATATTTTAAATATATTTCTTAAAAATGATGCGTGTTGCAATAGCTGTAGTATATTAATATCTTATATAGTCTTTATTTATGACTGTACTGTTTACAAAGTTAAAGCCATGGTTGGGACAATTAGGCCACATCATTTTCAATATGTGCTTTTAACAAATTATCCCTTTTCATATAATAGCAGATGATATTTTGCAGGTTTTTACGGCATCACTAAAAGTAAAAGCGATTTGCACAGACAGCATCTGGCGACTATTTGCGTTACATAAACGTTCATGCATATTTTTTTGGCACCGTTATCCATTCGCTGTCGTAATCTGTAAGGTTCCCACTTCTGCGACACTGTTGCTAAGAAGGCAACTGAAGATAACACAATCACGCAAAGGAAGAGAAAACGAATTTCCGTGTTTGTGCGTGTATTAGCTTGTAATGGATGAGCTAGCCACTTCAGCTGGGGCCTGTGATATTGCTGACCACTGCCAAAATGCAGCCTTGGAGCGCTGCCAAAAGAAAGAAACACAGTGGCTAAGCGCTAACTCAATAAAAAAGTGTTATTAAAGTTCAATAAAAAAGTCACTTATGTTTAGTCTAAGGCCGTGGCTAAAGTGAATCAGATCGGTCCGTTACTGTGTCAGGCTTATCACTATTAAAAGCCAGTGTAAGGCATGCACTCAGAGTGAAAAACAGGAGAAAAGTTCCCACTTTGAAGTGTCGGAGAGAATTAGGGAGTGTTACAGAAAGGTGAGTGAGACAGAGCAAAGGGACAAAGAGAGAGAGAGAGAGCAAGTGAGAGAATTAAAGGAGTGAGAGTAGAAAGAGAGAAGCTGCAAATAAAAAGCTGTGAATTGGAGCATTTTTAGAACAAGGGAAGTCATCCCCTCGGATAATGACTGGCGGAACATCCCATTTAGAGGAGGCGCTGAAATCCACGCTGCCACGGCTGGGTTTTCTCCTGCCTATAATAGGCTTGGAGACAGCATGTGTGTGTGTGAGTGTTAAAACAGGAGAATTATAAGACTCGATAGTGAAGTACAGTTCTTTGATGTCAGAGTCTTTTTCACGGTAAGGGGAACGCTTAGCTAAGTGATCCTGGGAGGGGAGCCACTTGTGTGAGAATGAATTGTGAGAGAAGAAAGACTGAAGAGCCAGTGTGTATGTGGTTTTTTTTATATGGGAAAAGTGTGGGTACATGTGTGCATTTGTGCTTGTGTGTGTGGATGTCAGCTGTCAACCATATATTTGTGTAAATTATTAATGCAAATAATAAATGCTAATGCTAAATCATTACACAGTATAATTTAAAAAGTTATATTACTAAGACATGTGTATGCCCCAGAATGTTTGGCTGCATATCCTTGCGAACTATTAGTGTAAGTGTAAAGCGTAATGTCCATTAGTCATGCGTGTACACACCACAGCATACAGTGTGAACAGCACGGATTTCTTTATTTAAACCATTCACTAAGTGAAGCAGCAGGCAGCCAGGAACAAAGTGCCCAGGGAGCAGTATGTGGCAATGATACCTTGCTCAGGTGTACCTCAGTAATGCTATGAGCTGTCCTGGGATTCAAACCCACTGCCTTCTGATCACAGGAGCAACTCCCTAACCACTAGTCCACCAGCTGCCCCATGTGTGAGTGAATATGTTCATGTATCTTACTAGTAGTGTATGCTCCATGTCCACTGGTGAGTACGGTGGAGGTCCCTCCGTGTTCCATGGTGCTTCCTGCAGAATGTCCGGTGCAGGCACGTGTGTTTGCCGAGACACGATGAAGTGAACTCGATCTACACTCGCCTACGAGACAAAAACACAACACATCAAAGACCTTAGCGCTCTCAGAACACAGCACATACACTGAACAGCGAGTGAAACCACACAGCCACAAAGCTTTCTCCTGCGTTCATACTAGTAATGCTCCGATCGATCGGCGGACAATCGGTTTCGGCCGATAATCAGACTTTATGACACGATCGGGACTCCTTAAACTCCCCGATCTTAGGAAACGATCCCAATTGATGACGTCAATGCGGGAGGACTAGGGACGGGTACGGAACCCGGTACTTCATCGCCTAATTATAAAAGACCGAAGTATGGATAAACTCCTGCACACACACACACACAACTCTCTCACGCACGCACACACACAACACGCGCACACAGACACACACCACGAGACAACTCTCTCGCGCACACACACACGCACACATTATAGAACTCTCACACACGCACACACACCGAGAGAACTCTCTTGCGCAGGCAGACCCACACCACGAGAAAACTCTCTCGCGCACGCAGACCTACACCACGAGAAAACTCTCTTGCACACGCATACCCACACCACGAGAAAACTCTCTCGCGCACGCAGACCCACACCACGAGAAAACTCTCTCGCGCACGCAGACCCACA
>JBBMFX010000148.1:10451985-10462014 GCA_037832545.1 Rhabdalestes septentrionalis | reverse complement strand
GTCTCAATCCCTCACTCTCTTTCTCTCTTTCTCTCTCAGACACACACACACACACACACACACACACAGTGAGCCATATGGGTCTACAGCAGGGCACATAGCCACACTGAGTGAGATTAAAACACACATGCACCGTTCCATTCCTCTCTCTCCATGTTGCAATCCCTCCATCTTTCTTTCATCTGCCACCCCCATCCCTGCCATCCTTGACCCCACCCCCCTACAGTGTTCATAATGTTACTCAATCCATCCTTTATTTATTCCCCAGCATCCCATCCATCTCTTTCAGCAGTTTCTTTCCATTGCTTGATCAATTCCAGTGTATTAGATATACTACTAAGATATACTACCTGTCTCTTCCCTTTCTTTCTAAATACAAAGAATAAACATTTATAATAAAAAAAACCCAATATTTATGTATATATAAATATATATATAAAAAATGAAGCTGCACACCACCTAAACTGCCGAAGACAGTACTAGGTATCTTCTGTTGCATCTTTTCATAGATTTATAGAATGATTACATTTTATGGTTTAATAATAATCCTGAACCAACCCAAATAACATCCATGCTGCACTGTCCAACCAAAACAAAGGTAGAACAATTTGTTGCTTTTATTTTTGGGCTTCTTTTGCTGAAATATGTGTCAGTCACCTCTCTAGGTGTCTCCCATTATGGCCTTGTCCTGAGCAGGGGTTAGGTTATTTACTGACCAAGGGCCTGCCTGACTAATCCTCATCCAAGGCTGATATTTGTCATGAGGACACAATGAGGTTTTTACAGCATTTATGATGCTATTTCTGCATCTATGAATTCTGGGATACACACACTCTGTCTGTGACACACTAACCTTTCCTTCAGAGCTTAAGGACTTGCTGGTTAATCCTGAGAGGAGCCATCATCATAAAAAAAATTATAAAGTCAATCCTTTCAGTACAACCCACTACCAGCTCTTCCACTCAGATCCATCTCAGCTAGACTGCTAATCCAGACCAAAGGAGCAGTGCAATAATCACAACTGTGTGTACAACTCGGACACACATGCATACACACGAGTGAGGACAGCAGTGTAATCATCATAGCTCACTGTCGACTAGTCTCAGCATAACGAAAGCTCTTAGGAAGAGAGAGAGAGAGAGAGAGAGAGAGAGAGAGAGAGAGAGAGAGAGAGAGAGAGAGAGAGAGAGAGACAGACTAAATCACACTAGCACAGCATATGATCAGCACCTTGCAGACACGCACACACACACACAGACACATACGCACACACGCACACACACACACACACTGCAGCAGTTCCATAGGTTGAGCATTCGCAGGGCAGTGATGTTATAGGCTGTACGTTACGCCATTGCACCACAACATACTGTAATTCATCCTGAGCTCCATTCAGAAGCACCAGCACCTCGTGGATTAGCGATGCAGTTCAACTTTTATGGTGGAAAAATCACTGAACATCTGTAATGGTGTGTTAGGCCAGTATGTTTTGCTCTGGTTATTTTTAGCTGTGTCTGTATGCTAGCTATCTTCACTTCATGGGAATAATGAGATATATAGAGATAAATGTTGAAAACCTAATTCACTCTCTATTCCATACCATGAATCTACCGAAACTAAGTCTGCTTCATTCTGAATTCACTGTGTTTGTGATGTCCGATTTACTATTTATTTTTGTTTAGATATTTTTAAACCATATTCACTCACTAAGTTATATGGTTTTTGAGCACTGACTCTTTTTAAAATTTGAATATATGTTAGCAAAAGAGAAAAATGATGATTGACATAGATTAGTCAGTTTCATTTTAAGTGATGAGGAGTCCAAGAAGTCATAAGTGACCTCACTCTCACTCTACTCTCACTTTACTCTCTCTTTCCTCCTATCACTCAGCGGGATGCTAGTCAACACATATGTTAACATTCTCCTCAGAGCCTCTTGAGGTGCCCAATGAAATTGCTTTAGCAGAAGATGAAATAAAGGTGGTGTTTCATGTTTCTTTGATGAGACACACACTTGTGTAGTAGCACTGAATGATGGGGAGACCTGGTTAGCGGGTGAATTCGGATATGACTTCACTGGAGAGAAAAACTGGATTAGTGTAATTTTAAAGGCTACAGATATGGATGGAAAATGTCCATGGGCAAATAATGGCATAAAAGTACACATATGTCATAAGTAAACCTGTAGAAAAATAGCAGTACCTGGTATGTATTTCAGCAGCTCTATATAAATAAATAAAAATAAATACAATTACACTGAACTGAGGTGGATACAATTCTGTTATATAAGGAACTGTCTGTAATCATTAAAATCACACCCCGACGTTTGTGTTATCTATGGGTGTGAACCGCAGTGAACGGCAATATATTCTGGGAAAGTGGAAATTCCAAAGAGGGGACACTCTGATCTGTTATCTGTTGACATGGGGTTGGGGGGAATGGGGTGTGAACACACACACACACACACACACACACACACACACACACACACACACACACACACACACACACACACACACACACTTGAATCAGTCCCTGTGTTTATCAAATTAGGTGTCTCCTTCCTTATCTCCTGCTAATCTGTTGATGAGTCGTGAGCTAGACCGACGAAAGAGGGGAAAAACAGCAGAAAGACAGGATTATGAGAAAACGCATTAATCTCAGAGAGAACAAGTCTGAACTGAGGAGAAAACGAGAGACACAAATCTCTCCTTTTGGCCATCCAAACACAGCAACGCATCCCCAGCTCAGAACTAATTCAGCGTCTCTGAGATTAGAGACTGAACATAAACTATGATGAGAAGGGAGAGAAAACGAATGGAATATATGGCAGCAGAAAACAGCACTGAATAACTTTCTGAATGTGCTTGCATTTTCAACCTACTGCTGAACTCTGCAACTGTCAGCTTGTGGAGTCGAGATTCCAGAGGATCTTATTGATTAAATGGATCATAACTACATTATTTGTCCAAATGTTTTTAGATATCTGCTTATCTAGAAATATCAAAGGTATTCATGTAGAGTTTGACCCCACTTTCGCTGCAGTAACAGTCTCTGCTCTTTTGATAACGTTCCACACTAGTTGTTGTAACATTACCGTGAGGACTGGATAACATTCTGCAACAAGAACATTAGAGACATCTTGTGTTGGGTGATTTTGGATGACAAACCATACGCCATCTCATTCAAAAGCATCAGATTGAGTTCCATAACTCCAAAGAACACAATTACGCTGGCCCTCAGTCCAGTGCTGGGGGTTTAAACCTCTTTAATTTATGCTTGAAAATGGATGTGCTTCCAAGTGTCGATGTTCCAGAGCAGAGCTGTCAAACTCCAGTTCTGGAGGGCTGGTGTCCAGCACAGTTTGATGGTTCTCCTCCTCAAACACATTCACTAAACCTTAGAATTAACTAGCAAGGTGAACCAAATGTTTTTGAGCAGGGAAGCATTTTTAATGTGAGGGGGATGCATCTGCCTACACGTGGGGGCGGGGTGTGGGTGGAGGCGGGTGTGCATGCAAAGTCTCATCCTTTTAGGGGGTGGGGGTGTTTGGAAACCCCTGTTGAATCTTGAATCTTTCGCGAAAGTATCCACTCCACTTAATCGATAGAAAAACACACACCACTGGAAATTAGCTTGGGTTTGCCTCCAACTCACCACATGCAAGTGATTCATCAGTGCATAGACAGGCTGCTTGGATTTTCAGTGGTTCGTTTGTTCTTCTATCGATTAAGTGGAGTGGATTCTTCTGCAAAAGATTTAAGATTCAGCAGTGCTGGGTGAACTAATTATTTATGTTACATGTGGGGGGGTCCAAACAAAAAATTATGGAATTTGAGGGGGACATGTCCCCCTCTGATTGAATGACGACAATTCCCATGTTCCAGAGCATCCCACTGTACTGGCTTCTAGATTCTACAAATGCTGTGTAATCTGTCAGAAATAATTCTACCTAATATTTGGTGTACTGACAAATCAAAAAGGGTTGTCCCAGTAATTTTGGGCAATGTTAATAGACCTTCCATGTGAATGGGAACTTTTTAAGCAGCCAGCTACATTTGGGTCATTTTTATTCTGAGCTGTAGGCACCTGCAGTACTGAAGAAAACATAACAAACTTGCATTTGCATCGCAGTCGCTCAAGATGATCATAGTGCACAAAGGATTAATTCCGATGTTTCTTTCTTGGGCTTATCATGTTATTCTAACATGTTACCACAGGCACCGGGGTTTATGTTCACTTTACTTCAGAAGCTGGAGCTGTTTATCCGGGAAGTACTCTTCATCAAAATTAATGATTCCATATGGAGCAAATACTGTGTGGGCTTGATTTCTTGATGAGCTGGTTTCTCACGGAAAGTATTAGAAATGGAAAAGCGAACAAAGACATGGTTTAGTTCTCATGAGACTGGTATAGCAAGTTCAGCTGGGTGATGCTCTGTCTTAGTAAGCCATCATGAAGCAAAACCTCTCCTTTTGTTACAGCACATAGAGACATACACACTCATATCAGGAAGTCTCCAGGCTTGGCTCCCTCCCTATTGCTCTGGAACCCATGTGACACGCCCAAGTGATGACATCACACTAGCAGCCAGCTAGAGCAGTTATGTAAACCACTGGTATCCACACACTATATCTGTATCCCTCCCATACTTTGTCATTATCCCCCTCTGTTTTTTATATTTCTATCTCTCTCTCTCTCTCTTCTCTGTCCTGGCGACCCCCCTCCAACCCTCTCTCACTGCTATCGCACATACACTCTTTATAGTTCTCTCATTCACACATTTAAACATACCGTCTCTCCTTCAGTACCTTCTCCTCTTCTTCACATTCTTTATTCTCCTCTCTTTGAGGGGTACAGTAAGACTTATGTCATATTTCCATCCTCCAATCATTTCATTTTAGTGCTCTACCTCTCTCTCTCTCTCTTTCTCTCTCTCTCTCTGAGTCTTTAGTGAGCATGTACATGCAGAAACTTGACGGGGCCACCCTTTACACGCCTGAGGCGTTCCTCTCGCGAGTATAGGTGAATTGGCTGTAATGTGTTTGCCTGCATGTGAGTGTTTCTTTCTGTGCCACAGAAAGTGAGGTTCTGAAATAGAAATATTTATATTCAGAGTGTGATTTTCAGGACATAAATACATAGATGTATATATAAATCTAACTATCTATGATTAATCACATTGTTATACACAAAATTGAATAATCAGTTCAAAAGTGTAGTGTATTTTGCACTTTTTTGTGGATCCCCCCCCCCCGCCCGAAAAACGTATAGCATATTATTTGCCTATTTCATTATCATCGTTATAAACTGACTGTACAAACAGAATAAGCTTCAAGGTAGCATTTTTCGCCAGGGAAGCATGAATAGATGGACTCTTCTGTCAATTTGCACTACGGTAGCTTTTCTCAACAGGGCAGCATGAATCATTCAAACACCCACGCCCGCGGTCCAGAGCCAACACCAGAACAGTATATCAGGCACCTTCCACACAACAGCAAGTTAACATTTCTAAATCTGTCCTCTTTTTTTCTGAACAGGTACCATCAGAAATATTTTTCTTTATCGGGTAGCAGCAGATGCAGTCAGGAGCGAGTGTCCCTGTTAAAGTGAGGTGAAGCGGCCGAGCACAGAAAAACGAACTGCGAGTGTGTGAGTGTGTGTGTGCCCGTGTTTTGTTTTTGTTTTCTGTTTGTGCATGTGTCTGTGAACGTGTGTTTTTTGTGTGTGTGTGAGTGCACGAGTGTTTCAACTGTGTGCACTTCTGCAGTAATCTCCTTTTCACTTCCAGTTTATGTTCACTTGAGCAGCTTCCCTTGGCCTACTTATTCTTTTATGCCTTGAAGTTTGGTGTTGGTGTCTTCAGTTCTGCACAGGAGTTAGAAAACAAATGTAGCTAACAATATAAGCTTATAGCCACCAAATAGCAGCAAGGCCAATGTGAGAAGATTCTGGCATACAGTTCACATAACGCTAGAAGGTTTAATAAAGCAGGGTTCAATTTGTGCATGCAGTGCAGTGCAGTGCAGTGTGAGGTCTTCCCCATAATATTTAACGCCTGACAAAGGCGTTAATGCAACTCATGAACATCCGATGTTCTCTGTTACATGAATTTCCTTGAAGCAAACCTGCCAATTCTAATGCATGAGTATTTAATACACTAACATCACAAGCCAGTGGTTTAGTTATAGCGTTATAATCTCTTTTACGGGATGAACAGTCACAGGCATGCAAGGAGACATGCACAGCATGATTCGTTTTAGATGACATTCCTCCCTAAATTCAGCTGTTTTCAGCAGAAGTAATATGATATTTGAGGATAAATTCTCTACAGATCATTGCATGAAAATACTTGATATGCTAACAAGTTACCAGATCCACTAAAATAGATGCTTAATCCAATCTGGGATGTGACGTATCCAGCTTATTCCCATGCAAATGAATGCTCAGTCATAAGCTTCCATTACTGTGCTACTTTAGCTGCACAGTTCTTGCATAAATGTGGAAAAAAAAAAACTCTGACCCCGAACATGTCTTGGCTGGTCAGCAAACACAAAAAACGAATGGGGAAATGTTCGATTTTGTTTCAAACTATTACTTAATAATGTCCCTGCACACTATTCACTGTAGGTTTATTAATATGCATATTTTATTAATATGCATGTATCCTTTCTCAAACATCATTAGCAGTCAGCATGAAAATGCACTGCAGGACAATTGAAATCCATTCTGTTCTTTTGTTGGGCACTCTTGCACTGTCAGAGTGCAAAGCTGCTGCACTTTCTGGAGCCTCGGAGCGAGAGCACAGTGCAAAATCGGGCGACGTCAGTGCTAAGCCCAGGTGCTGAGGTGGGCAAAAGTGGGGGAGAACAGACCGTTTCATGGAATGGACTGTTTCCTGCACTGCTGAAGTGTCGATTAAGCAACAATGCCTTCACCCCGGCTGCCTCCTCCCCTTCCTCATCCTCATTAACCTGATGAAGATGGAAACAGGCCAAGAACCTCCTGCAGGCTTTAGAGAAGGAAAATGCGAGACTTGTAAACTAATGGACAATCCATATGTTGTGATGTTGTGGAGGGTGTTCTGCGATGTGAACCCAGGCGCTGTAAAGAGGGTTACAGAAAGTACAAGAAACAGGCCTGTAATAATCAAATCTTGTTTTAATTTGCTTAGTTGATTAGTTTGATTCATTGGCCAGACAGTCACTCAGCTGAGCCTTATGTAGCTCCGTAATTATGTAAGTTATGGATTTGTTTAATATTAGCTACTGAGTCATAGTAGCTGTCCAAAACATTTAAAAATGAATAAATGAATAACAAATCTACAGTTTTGCTCGATGGTAGGTCTGTGTATACTATGTCAATAAAAATTTATTCAATAAACACTACAGTATAGCATTTTTTTTTATTATTATTGTTCTTATTATTGTTATTACTGTCATTATTATTATTATTATTGTTGTTGTAGTTATTATTATTGGTGTTATTATTATTGTCATCGTTGATATTATTATTACTATTATTGTTATTGTTGTTATTATTGTTATTAATATAGTTATTATTATTATTATTGTTGTTGTTGTTGTTGTTGTTGTTGTTGTTATTGTTCTGAAGTGTAAATTGTCCAGTCCTCCAGTATTCCACAATTCCCTGGCCTGTTTGTGTGTATCTGTCTCAGTGATGCTCTGCGGTGTTGTGTGTGCTCTTTTTTTTGCCTCTGCCGGAATGGGCCTCAGAGTGCCGCAGGACAAACACACACCACTGTGCACGTTCATCAGGCCATGCGCTCACTTGCCATGAAAATAAGGTCACCACGGCAACACACAGGCCTTTGGCTGTGGCCCCGTTTTCCTGCTCTGTGCGCGTCACCCTGATGACGACATGTTGCTACCTGACCAGAAGGGTCTGCCACACATACACACATACACACACACACACACGCACACACACACACACACACACACATAAGCTTGTCCCATGGCTCTCTCAGAGCTGTGTGTTGCTGTTAGTGTGGAAAATGAATGTGTCCAGTCGGAGCGGCAAACAGACCTGCAGGCAGCACCATACATTGACTCACACCGGACAACTAAAGGCCTCAATTAGGAAACAACTCAGCATCCTCAGCAGCCCCAAACTGCCCTATTCCAACAGTGACAACTGCAAGACAAGACACTTATAATACATTTAGGCCCAAATGAAGAAAACACATTGTAATCTCAAAGTGTACTGATATACTTTATACACAGCTGACCAATGTATGCACTTACGGATAAGAGACTAAATACAGCAGGAACACACTGGAGGAGCGTGGTGAATGATTTTCCGAGATGAGAAATTAAGCCACAGGTGTTAATGCTTGAGTGTGGCAGATGTAAAGCCAAGGAAGAGGCAGGAGCCAGGCAAAGATGTTAAATGTGTTCAAGACTGGTCAGTTTGCAGGTGGTCAACAGTATTTACCTATTGAACCTGGTTCTCTTTTTCACGCTAGTTCTGAGTGGTTTTCCACAGCTCGCAGTGGTATTTCCACACCAACAGATGTAGTACTAAACTGTTAACAGTGAATCTGTTACAGTCAGTTCCAATGTAAACTCTAAAACAGTGAATATCTTACAGTTGGTTGCAGTGTAAACTGTAAAATAGTCCATCTCCTTCAGTCGGTTCCAGTGTAAACCAGTGGAATCCATTGTAAACCCTCTTACAGTTGGTTCCAATGTAAACTGTAAAATAGTCCATCTCCTCCAATCGGTTCTAATGTAAAATGTAAAATAGTGCATCTCCATTGGTTCCAGTGTAAACTATAAAACAGTGTAGCTCCTAGTCGGTTCCAGTATAAAAACAGTGCATTTCCTATAGTCTAACTGTCAGAAAGAATATTAAGCAAATAAAATTCCTTATTATCCTAGGAATCATTTTCATTCATGAGCCATTCATAAAAGAATTTACTGATAGCCTCGTGGTGACTACAGCACTATTTCAGCTAATTCTGACTCCTGTAATACACCTCTGTTCATTCTGTTCAAACACACACTGCACACCCTATTGGCTCTGTCAACACTGAGGGCACTAGAGGTAAATTCACCTCATATTATGTCACCAACACTCACACACAGATGTGAGTGATTAAACTTCAAACATCCCAGTTGACTACTATTGTCCTGAGCCTGCTCTCACCCCTGAATCCATGCAATATGATCTGATAAACAACAGGCCCAGATCACCTGAATTTGTACTGTAATGCACTATTAAAATGTTTTGGGGCAGGTTGGAGGCTTAATGTCCACGTGTGAGCTTAAATCACCTGCTTTGCATCTGTTCAAATGAATGAGAGCCAACAACAAAAATACAACAAGTGCAAGATCAGCTCAGGGTGAAAAAGAGCTTGATGTGGAAGAGCTCTTGCTCTAAAAGGAAAGTTCAACACTGCATAGGTTATGAAGCTATTCAGGCATTTTCTCTTCACACCCAGGCACACAAGCACACACACATAGGCATATGACCACAAGGATGAATTTTTATCCAGACAAAAGAGTTCTTCGCAGAAGTCGCAGTTTTCTCCAGCAGTAATACCAGCCCTTCGCCTTTCTGTATGAATGAATTCTAACTCATAACAAATCAAGTGGGGGAATTCTGTCAGAATTTCATTTTAAACTGATGAAACTTCAGAAGTCAAAGCTTGAGCAAGTGTGTGTTTGTGTGTATGTGAATGTGTATGTGTGAGAGAGAGAGATAGAGATAGAGAGAGAGATAGAGAGAGAAAGAGAGATTTAGAAGACATTTGATAGTTCCAGTAGTGTTCTGGTGTTTAATCACCTAACGACACTGAATGATGTTGACATGTCTTCATTTAGCTCGTCTGACAAAGCATAAAAGAATGTTGGAGAACTGGATCGGCCATCATTATTCTCCTCATCAATAAATGACTACCATCTACTGAATCACAAAAACAAGACATCTGGTAGAGAGAGAGAGAGAGAGAGAGAGAGAGAGAGAGAGAGAGAGAGAGAGAGAGAGAGAGAGAGAGAGAGAGAG
>JBBMFX010000148.1:10400355-10412626 GCA_037832545.1 Rhabdalestes septentrionalis | reverse complement strand
GTGTGTGTGTGTGTGTGTGTGTGTGTGTGTGTGTGTGTGTGTGTGTGTGTGTGTGTGTGTGTGTGTGTGTATTTGTGGCTGGTTGGTAGGGATGTGTCACATGCGGTGGGATGAAGGAGGCATGCACATGATGCCCCACTCCTCTTCCTCCTGGGCTTTCTGCCTGTCTGCTCTGAGGCAGCTCCACGTTGGATGGAGATGATGATGTAACAGCTCTCCTTATGCTGATCCACAGCCAGGGCCCAGTGCTGAATGAATTAATAACCAACATCACACACACAACAAAACATAAATATTCATTCACTCTTGTGTCTTACATAAGACTCCCTAACAGCATGTGTACATAAGACTCCCTAACAGTGTGTGTGTAGGATATACACACATGTATGACCCCATTTATGTGCATAAACCTATGCTGGTGTGGATGTATATATGTGTGTGTGTGTCGTAGGGTTGAGTGTGAATGCATGCAAGGCAAATATGACTGTGTGTGCATTTACTGCATGTGTTGAAAAATGTATGGTGTGTGTGTGCGTGTGTGTGTGTGTGTGTGTGTGTGGTGCTCAAATATGATCAACGGTTGTGCTTTTTTCTTTCTGAATGAGTCATAAAGGGACGTTGCCTCTGGTCCCACAGAGGGACAGCAGGTGGCCTTAAACACACACTCATCCACCCACAACCCTTTTCCTCTTTCTGCCTGTTTTTTTCTGCATCTGTCTATCAGTCATTCTCTTTCTCTCCCAGATTTTATTTTTTTCTTCACCCCTAATTCTGCTTTGTGTTTTCCTTTTTCAGCCTTCTCCCACATTTTTGTCCCTTTTATTGATCTTTCTTCCTGTCCACTTTTTTCAACTCCTTCTATTCTTTCTCTCCTTCTGTTCTCCTTTTTCTTTGTGCCTCTCCATCTCCTTTCTAACATTTTTATTTCGTTTCTGCCCATTTTCTCTGCCTTTCTTTATATCCTTCTGTCTTTCTCACCCTCTTTCTACCTCTCTCTCTCTGTTTCTGCTCTGATTCTCTTTGCTCCCTGTTTTCTTTTCTGTAAGTCTTTTTCCGTCTCTCACTGTCTTTTGCTGGCAGTGCCTCCCTGTGTGTTTTATCTCTTGTGCTGTAAGCGGATCTGTGTGTTTTCTTTCGTTCCCCACGACATCTTTTTCCGTGGCAGGATATGTATTGGTAGCTGCAGCTTTTCTACTCTTGATGCCACTAACGAAGCTATTCACTTCCCAAACTCACATACTGTACACAGTGATCCTGAACTGGGAGGTTGGTGTCAATGTGTAGTTTTAGTGGTGTACCGGAAATTAGTTGCATTGTGGGATTATGTTTCATGGGTTGTGCAGGAAAATTTTCAGTGAATGAGGGTTGGAGAAAATAAGTGTAACTCTTTTTCTATTAGGCAAAATCCAGGCACCACAGACCTGCTTTAACTTAGTATGGGTGTAGCAGGAGCTCAGGACTTCTCACCCTTTTGCAAATTCTCACCAGAATCAGCATACATTTTAATAAAAAAACACCTTTGAAATCCTAACCGTGTTTACAATTGTGAAAACGCTTGACATTAAACACTACCTGTTAAATTTAAAATTTGGTTTGGTATCACTCTTCTATACTAACTATTATATATTTAATTTTATAGTTGTTTACGAAATGTATTACGTTTCTATTCCATATTTACAGCTTTGAGTCAGCACTTTTTCCATTTGTTTCAGTGTCCAGTTGCTAAAACCCAAAGGATGTTTGTGCAAAACAAGGCTGAATTCACAAAGAATAACTGTATTCATTTGCCCATAAATGAACATTTCAATGAGAGATCTGCTTGATAGCTCTATTGTAAAGATAACATTGAGATCAAATGAAGTCAGTCTCCTGCTGCTCAGATATTTCTCCTGAGAAAAAACCCCTAGTTGTCACACATGTGTTTTGATAGGGACATTTAATAGAGATATCATTAAAGTCACACATTGTGCTCAGATGTGTTAATTAACCTTACCTTCAACTGAACTGCGACAGAAATCTCAATAACATCTCAAAAGTTTTTCTTTCAGGACTGAGAGCCTCTGTTGTAATGCTGCAGTTGATTATTATTACTTTTATTAATGTCTCTTTTGTCTGTCGTTATTTCACACCATTATGCCTCAGTGGTGGTCAAAAATGAACATTTAAAAAAGAACCGGCCCTCTGAACATGCACTGTTCTTTTGTTAATTCCAGAGAGCTTTTGCAGCAAAGTTTCTCGCTACCATCTTTGCACTAATCTTTGGGGTATTTAATGAAATTGGCTTATAAAGAGCAATTAAAAACAAATCTCATCCAAGAAAAGAAATTATACAAACAAGACATTTAGATTACATTATGAAACTTGTCATTAGTGCATTTCTCATGCCTTCATAGAACTGCTTTCATTTTCTTGTTTAACACTAGTTTTCTGTGTTTTTATGAGCCAGACTTTCATTCCCTCCTTCTAGTCCGCTAGTAACACTTTAATCTTTGGATTAACTTTTTTAAACCATGTTTTTTCATTGTGCATTAGCTCTTTATAATTGCTCATGTTTCCGTTTAAAAGCAAGTGAGCAGGAATATCAGAGAGAGGCCCCATTATATTTTATGTATGTTTTATAAAAAATAAATAAATCATTTAAATAATCTAAATAAAGCATAAAAACTGAAGAAGAATATTTAAACATTCCCCCACAACCTTTGAAATGAGAGCAAGAGTTTTTATCTCAAACTAGTTTTTGAGATGAAAATCCCAGAAAACCCGAAATGGAGATACTATTTTTTGTATAAATTTCTGAAATATTTTCTTTTCAGTATTATTATGATATTATGATTATTTCTTCATGTACAGTAAAGCAACAGAGCTGAAAACTTGGGATTAGGAAAAAGGAAAACAGATCAAATAATAAGGATTAAAAGTCAATTGCACATGTAAGAACTTGAGAAAAACTAATGTTAAACTGACAGACTCAGAATGATGGGCGGCCACATAAAGAACCATTTTTCTTTTGTAAATGAGGAGCGTGAGAACTTTTTAAAAGTAAAAAACCCTCTGCAATGAAGGCTGAACACACATTAAACATTTCTCAAGGAATTTTGAGGGTGTAGTTGGGTAAGCCAGCTTCCAGGTTTTGGCAGCCACCTTATCTATAACAGAAGAGAAATGAAGAAGAAAGAAAGTTTTAAAGCTCGTGACTTTTCTGTCTTTGCAATGAATGCATCAGGAGACTGCACCACTTAACTTTTCCTACTCGACACTCTAATTACTTCACATCTTAAGCCATTGTAACAGCAAAGATCTCTGTGATGTGTCACAGGCATTAGACAAATGTGCCGTTTAGATGCTGTTAGATGCCAGGACAATCCAGGAAAGCATTTTAAGATTAAAACCACAGCTCAAGGCAAGGGTTAGTAGCGGGACATTATTAACTGGGATAATGCTTAGTTGTAGCCCAGGGCCGTAACCGCAGGACTACCAGTAGACAGTATCTCAATTGGAATGCAAGAGTGGCAGTGCTGTGGGTCATAGATCTGCTTCATGCCCTCCATTACTCTTCATCCTTTTATGATTCTTTCCCACTTTATGATACTTTCCCACCCTTAACCATGTCACAAGTCTGGAAATATTGCCAATATTTTTTACTAAATTTATTGAGAATTTATGTAAATACATTTTCATTTACATTGTAACGTAGCTAATTAATTACATTTACATTCAAGGTATACAGTCTACATCTATCTATAGATTTAAATCTGAAAGTCTAACTTTTTTCATTTATTTTGATGTAAAGAAATAAAAGTTTTATTTTGTTAAATTGACTTTAAATGTCTACTTACAAACACAGGTACAAAATCTGAACTTCCAACAGAGATGTTCTACTTGGGAGCTAAAAGAAAGAAGGAATCAAATTACACCCTGCCTTTGCTTTTCAGAACATATCATGGTTTTGTGTATGAAACTGTGCTCTGCATTCACTTTAGAAAACACACATGAGAGATACGAATTCTTAATGGGGCTATAATAATGAAAATCTACCCACTGACCATAAAACATTTTCAGGGACCTTAGACACATCCACTGATCCAGGACCATTGGTGGCAATATTTTCCAAAAGAACACTTATTGGAATCTGAATCTGACTGCATTGATTTTGTTACATTGCCTGCAATGCATTTAATATCACTGAAATAAAAGGGTAATCAAAACACCAAACTATTGATTCGATTACACACTTTACTTTCTTGAGTCCGAGAAATTAAAACATTCTTTCTGAGTCTCTACCAAAACCTTCAGGATGTTTGTAATTGACCATGTTAAACAGCCTTCTGAATTTTTGTCAATTGCCTACTTCAACTGCTTGCTTTTTGCATCAATCCCATAATATTTGAATTCCATTTTGCATGCCATGTACAATTAAAATAAACAAATAAAAGGTTGTCTGATTAGGCTGTTTGCTCTGATTGTGTTGCTTGCAAATCCATCTTTTCCAGTAAAAGCAGTCAGAAAACTGGTATTTTTGGGAATATATTTGGAAGGCATTCCAAAGGAACCCATCCATGCATGAGATTTAAATCCAAAAGCTTCAGAAGTGTGAAGAGGAGGCTGTATTGTGTGTGCAAGTACAGCCTTTATAATGTCCTTTTAGAGTGAACCTAATATAGTTGGAACCATTTAGTTCTGAGAGGGTTAAATCTGCAGATACACCCAAACAAAATGGAAACCTCACAAAACAGATTTGGACTCAAAATCAAAATACAAACACCACAGTTGTAAATACTTAAAATGTGTAAAATATAAAGAAACACAAGGCAGTCATTTTGGTATAATACAGTGTAGGACCATCAGTCTAGAGGTTCTGGCACCTTATATGCAAGATCCAGGGTTAGGAATGTTGTGGGGTCTCACTGAACTGGATTATGGGTGCTATCTGTGCCCTTCTGTGCAGTTTTATGTGCTGTGTATTTATCAATGATTTTACAAACACCCATACCTGTTTAGGGCTAAGTGTAATTATTTAGTAGCTACTAAGCTTAGGGTAAAATTAAACTGTATGTGGTTCAACCTATGTAACACATGTAGTAATGTGTAAACCTGACCTTAGTAAGGTCTTGTTTATTCAGCACATCCTACACTTTATCAGACTGAAAGCTGGGGGATTTGGAGGCTGACCTTAATTTTACAATCCTGTCGTTAATTACAGTTCAGTTACTCAATCAAATATGTAGTGCTTTGAGGACTTTTCTATGCACCACTGTAACTTATTCTGTGATTTGACGTACAGCAGACTCACTGCAGAAAAAGAGTCTGTGAAATTTCATTACAGGATCTGCGCAGTGTACAGTGCTTCTTATCACTCTGGTCTTTTTGTCTGTTTAGCAGGCAAAGGGTTCATGCAGTCTAATTTACAGTGCTTCAGAATCAGATAAAATATAAATGCAATCTATCACCATTAGCCTGTCATACTACCATATTCACTGTTTTTTGTCTTTAGGGAGACAGTACTTGCGTGTGTGAGATTATGAAACATAGCTTCTCTGCCTAAAAGCCTGGTTTTACATTATTTAGTAATACAAAGATCTCAACCAACCACATCTAATCCCTGACACAAAGACATCCTCTTAGGATTTCCTCCGAATTCACTTTTGTCACAATCTTTTTGCTCGTATTTCAGTTTTATTCCTGTTAGGCCCAGTTTCATAAATTAGTCATTTCCATCATCAGTGTAAGATTTTTCATAGGGTACTACAGTGTTCATTTTCGAATGATATCCCACAATGCATCTCAGTATTCCAAAGTACAAGCACGCTAGCTGACCTCAGACTGCACTGCAGATTAAACTAAACCACAACAAACATTTCAATCAAGCTTTCTGCAAAGTGTCAAACTCTGTTTCCATTCTCAGAAATGGAGAACATGAACATTTAAGGTAAAATAATGTAAAGAGAAGTTATTCAAAATACTACTGGAGATGTTTGGGGCTCATATGTCATAAAACATTTATAGGGTACAGTGCAGCTACTCTTCAGAAAAATGAAAAAGAACAAAATGGAGTTGGAGTTGATTTTTAGCTGGTAGATCTAGGAATTGACTTTCATACTAATACTAAGTTTGTTAACATGTAACACTGCTGGTCTTGTGAAAGATTACATTTTCATTATACCATACAGGTAAATCTAAGTCTTTGAAATAGCATATATCAGCACTGAAAAGTGTGCCAAAACAGTATTTCACCACGATTAATGTCCATAGTACTCACTAAATTGTAGATGATAATATCTACCATGCTACATAATCTAAAACGTGTAAACATGGCACATCATTCAAACCCAGAATTCCAGCAGCAGAGAGGAGTGCAGTTTCAGAGGCGATGTTGTTGGATAGTCTTAATCCCAGAACATGTAATCACAGTGAGAACAAAACCTTGTTTTCCCAAAAACAGTACAGGAGAAGGAAAATATATGAATACCTGCAATGGACTGGTCACCTATCCAAGGTGATTCTCTGAAATCTGGCCTGTGAGAGCTGGGACATGCTCCAGCATCCCCAAAACCCTGGCTTGGATAAGCAGCCCAGAGAATGAATGAATGAACTTGCAGTGTAAATTAATGTATAAAGATTTTATTCTGAGTTATTCTGGACCACTACTTATGGGCTGATCATCATTAAATGATGGTAAAACAGCACAAACAGCGTAAACTAAACTGAGGAATAGACATTCAGGTGTTTGTGCTGACAAAAATAATATGTGACTATTGTAATGTACCCATCTATATTATCCTTTCGGAACCTTCTCAGTTGAAGAACATTCAATGGAAGATAATGGTTCACCTTTATGAGCATGTTTCTTGCCAAAATGTGGGTTTTCACCAGAAAATAACAAGAACCAGTCACTAATCTCTAAATAGTGACTGGTTCTTGTTAACCAGGCTTGCATAAAAATCAATCACTTTTATTTATTTATATTGCTTTTTAAAAAACAAAAATAAAAAGATCTTATTTGCTTCTTTTTGCCAACTTGCCCTTCTACAGAATACATTACAAATAACATAGAATTTCATTTGACTGGTGGAATGTCACATCTAATAAGATTAAATTACATCCTTGACGATAAGATGATAGTATGTTCTGAGTCTAGAGGAGGTAAGGATGACTACCTGTCATCGGATGTATCTTTTCATTGGCCAAATTGGGATTTTTCTATGTACAACAATTTATTATGTCATCCATTATGACTTAGTTTAAGATATAGGCAGTGTAAAACCATTCTGAGTGCCATTTGAAACTGAGCAGCTAGCAGTCGTTAAAGACTGTTTGAGGCTTGTTTGTGTTTGGTCATGGAGGCAGGTGGTGTGAGTGTGAGGTGACAGGACAAAAGCAAGAGACACGCCACTGAACTGCAGAGGTGAGCGAGAATGCTTATCACAGGAAACGGTAAATCACTGAAGTGACAGAAAAAGGTTATCCCGGTTTCACAGATGTCTCAAATATTTACACAAGATGAGCTCTGACTCGCCTCACGGTTTTCCTGAGGTTTTTGTGGCCTTTCTTTATATTTAAAAAGGGTTTAAGTCCTTCCTGTGTAAGAAAACACAAGGGAGGCATTATAAACAGTTTTATTAGATATATGGGGAAGCCAAAATATTTATGTGAGACTCCAGTGCAAGAGGAGAGGGGCTGTCCATGCTGAAAAATGAATTTCGCTTTTGGGACAGTCTCCATGTGAAGAGCTCTTTTCCATTACACGCTGCACATCCACTTACCCTGTGATCCTATGAATGCAAACGTGACCGATGGGAAAGATATGAAGAAAACCTGACTGAAAGCAGAACAGGTAGTGTAGTGCAAGTAGGATAGGGATGAGTTTTTTTCAGGAGGAAGAGCGATAGAGAGATGTGAAGAGAAGGAATAAAAAAGAGAGATGGGATATCTATTAAACTTGTCCGGGAGAAGCACTCGCATCAGCAACACAGCTAAGAGCTTTTTCCAAGAATGGCCTGCGTTTCTTCAGTGCTGATGGCCTTCGCTCTCCTGCTCTCTCAATACCATAAATAATCTCTGAATATTACCCCATTGTGGCCCCTACCAGACACGCATAGTTACTAGAAAATACTCAAATCAATAGGCAAATAGACAAAAATCCTGACCATAATATAAAAAATACAACTCAGTTTTAATGTTTACATACTATAATACATATCAATGCATTATTCTTGAACACTTCAAAGCTATTTAAACTATACATGAGACTGGACAGGAGACAGGACAGGCGACCAAGTGAGAGCCTGGATATAAAGAGGTGACATGAGGAGAGACTTGACTAATGAATAAATGTAGACTGGACATACGGCAGGACGAGAGACTGGACAGGCATGTGTATAGTGATTGGAATGAACCCCACAATTGGCATAGATACATGGACAGTTATCAGGATGGGGACTGTTACAAAATGAGAGACAGGAACTGGTGAGAAGTGGTAGGGACAGAGACAAGGTCTGTAATGAGAATGGGCAGGTAAACTAAAGTGGGCATGGGTGTGGAATGGTGTTGAGGAGATGGACTAGCTGGGAACTGAAATGCCAGCCATGCAGTAAACTGGTGGACCATCCCATTAGGGAAGTAAGGGATAGGCCGGCTAAGACACGGGGGCCAACCTGGCTGCAGTTTCATCTTAGAGAGTCTGGAGACAGGCGTAGGCATTGTGTATCCAAAGGTTTGCTGAAAGGTAATAAGTGGCACTGTGGATCTGGCATCTGCTCAGTGGTGCACTCTGGGACACTGTTTGGCACTGGATCAGTGGTGGAAGAAGCGCCACCCCTATGACTCCTTTTCCCACATGGTTGTGGAGAGCTGTTCTCATCACTGGATGAATCGCAGCTGAGCCACAGCTATCTCATAGGTGTCATCGCCATTCAACCAGAGGGGGATGTGTCCCCCTCACATTTCATAATTATCCGTTTGGATCCTAAATAATTAGTTCACCATTGCGGTTGAACCTTGAATCTTTCACGAAAGAATCCAATCCACTTAATCAACAGAAGAATACACACCACTGGAAATCAGAGCAGCCTGTCTGTGCACTGACGATTCACTTCACTTGCACGCGGAAAGTTGGAGGCAAACCCGAGTTAATTTCCAGTGGTGTGTGTTCGTCTGTCAATTAAGTGAAGTGGTTTCTCCGTGAAAGATTCAAGATTCAAGATTTAACAGGTGTTTCCAACACCCCCACCCCCTAAAAGGACGAGACTTTGTATGCATGCAGAAACCACGCCCCCAGGTCAAACTACACCCAACATGCACAAACCCCGCCCCTACGTGCCCCCCTCACATAAAAATGATTCTGAAGTCCCTGCACACACTGGTCAGAGCCTGAGCACTCTGGATCTCCCTCTAAGTATTCCTAATGGTATCCAGAAACCGGGCTAGCTATTGTCTCCACGAACCACAAAGACAGAGATGAATGCACTACGAAGAAGGCTTGGCTAAAGTGCACACAAGGAATGACAATAAAAACAAAAGCACGTGGACAGAAGCACATGGAAAAGGGACAGATAAGGCTCAAGCTCAAAACAAACACATTACAGAGAATGGTTCAAGACAAGGGGTAAGGCCAGGAGCATCCAGTCTAGGGCGTGCACTTTAAATAATAGAAAAGGGTCAGATGCAGGGCAAATTGAATGCAAGCTATTCTCTCCAGAAGAAAAGCTTGCATACAGTGTCAGAATCAGGAGGTCATGTGTCATACAATATTTTTACATACATAAGAATAAAAAACCTTTTCTTAACCTCAGTAACAATAACAGTAAAGTGTTTCACAAAAGTCCACTTTGTTGCTCCTGATATTAGTCATGTGTTTTTTTTTCTGGTTTTCAGGAACTTCTAGTGTTGAAAGTGTTCAAACACACACACACACACACACACACACACACACACACACACACACACCTACACAGTGGCTTTATGGTGTAGGGGTGTTGTGTCCTGGTTGTATTACTAACAGGTCACATGCTTGCTTCAAGTTTGACCCACATCCCTCTGTCAAAGCATGACAGAGGGAAACGTTTTCTGACTTAAAATAGTCTCCTTTCTGACGACAAACGACCATCCATTTTTTATCTGGCCAGGGCCCATTTTAAAGTGAGCTAATGCCTATTCGTAATGCTTCCCTGCACTTCCTTAGTCAGGCAGAGTTTCTCAATGGGAACATGAGGTAAAAACCCACTTTTGGAAAGTCATTGACTAGTCTTTGTCAGCCAGTCATGTGGAAGCAAGCGATGCCACGACCTACTTACTTACCCACCATCAACCTGGAATTACACGCTGCTGGCCAATGGGAACTGGCATCTCTGAATAATTAAAGGTTGATTTGCATAAACTTCGTTTGAGAAAGGTAAACTGTGCCTTAATTAATTTTTCATTGAACAATTGTGAACTCAACTTCACAAGTGTGTGTGTGTGTGTGTGTGTGTGTGTGTGTGTGTGTGTGTGTGTGTGTGTGTGTGTGGGAACAAAAATGAAGCAGCTGTGTGTAACAAAGGCCGTAGCAGAGCAAAATTTGCTTGACAGTGTTGATAATTAAAATTGTATATATTTGGGGGTTTTTTCCTTGCACTTTTGATATTTTTTCCTTTCTTTTGGTGTTTATCCTCCTTAAAGCTCTGTGTGTTTATACACTTTCTGGCAGACTAATATTTATCTATTACACATGCACACACACACGTAATCACACTCACCCACACACATCTGGAGGACTTTATTTGACAGATGCATATGCTTGCCCTGATGCGTCCAGTGTTCTCAGTATGAGGCCTCTGATCCCAAATGTGGCGGTAAATATTTTACACACCTTTAAACATCGCTCTCTATTTTCCTCTTCCTCCATCTCTCTGCAAACTTGAATGAACTCACAGTCTGCACAGCTGTTGCTATGTCTGAGTAGTGCTTGCCTTTCAGCAATGCTAACAAAACAGTTTGTGAATCTTATATGGAGAGAGAAATGTGTCTAGACAGGTCAGAGTGTCTCTGAGAGACAATATCAGCTTCTTCATTATTTATATACACTGACTAGTCACTTAATTGTGTATACCTTCCTTTTGTATACATTTCTTGTCCATCTTCACTTATCACAAAGGTACACTTCGTAGTAGCAGTTAATCACTTTGTGTCCTCGTCGTTTCAAAATTGTCAAATTTATAACTCCAGTAATATCATAAATTGTTGTATAATTGCAATAATACACTCAATATTATCCCATAGATATTTTCACCCCAATTTAAAGTTTTAGGGGCAATGATCACAGCCGCCCCAGTAATAATATATAGAGTAGCTTGATATAACACAATTTTTTTTATCACTCTAGCTACATTCTAGCATTTTTACAGCTCAGCTTTCTACAAATCAAGGTGTAGAATGCATATATGACCCACAATACATTTTATTTCATATATAGGATTCCAAATGTTTGAATGCTCGCATATTTGACTCAAATGTATATATCATGACCATTCAGACAATGCATGTTTGTTGTGATATGTTTTATTTACGGTTTGAACCATGCAGATTCAATGCATTGCATTTTCTTCCAGTAAATCTACGATGAAATTCAAACAAAATGAAAATTTGTGAATAATACACTGAATAAGTGCACTAAGTAGTGCTGAATATTTATTGTTTTTCTGGTAAAATCTTGTTTCGCACACTGAAAATGTCTCCAGCAATTCGGTGGCCTTTCTGCTTCAGGTTTTCTCTCATTCGTTAACGCTCCATTTATTCTTCAGGTGGCTCTGAGTTGCCATGGTGCCCGGTCATCAGCAATCAAGACATTGTGCAGAGGACTTAGAGAGTGAGAGAGAGAGAGGGAGAGAGAGAGAGAGAGAGGGAGAGAGAGAGAGACAGACAGACAGACAGAGAGACAGAGACAGACGGACAGAGACAGACAGACAGAGAGAGAGAGAGAGACAGAAATAAAGAGGGAGATAATAGAAGAATGAAACTGTTTTTGCTCTTTAATATCTCATTCTTTGATGAGACTTTTGATCCCTCCCTCTCTCTCTCTCTCTCTCTCTCTCTCTGAGGTGTTCTGAAGTCGAGTTCAATCAGGGTGTGATTTTGGAGGTTATTACCTGATAGACAGTGTGCATTGAATCTTTCTGACAGAGACACTGTACTGTCTGTATTCCACACACTATTAAACAGGACAAGCCTCAATCCTTCTCTATTTCTTGATCTCTCTCTCTCTCTCTCTCTCTCTCTCTCTCTCTCTCTATCTATATCT
>JBBMFX010000148.1:10318726-10334010 GCA_037832545.1 Rhabdalestes septentrionalis | reverse complement strand
ACGCGCGCCCGTCACATATACCCTTAGCGGATGGTCGGGCTGGCGAGTTTGTCGGATGAACCACAGCAACTCCGTGCAAGAGAGAACGATATAAATGGAAATTTACTTTGAAAATGTGAAAATACACTCACAGAATCAAAAAAAAGTGTAAAAGTGCGTCGCTGGAATTGCGCTTTTTTTGTTCAACATAACACGTCATGGAAATGAATTGCAAGTGATTGCATGGAGGAAAATGACACGAAAAGAAGCTAAAAGTTCAGAAACCTGCATCTTTTTAAATATCCGTTCTGGAAAACACAGTGGTTCTAATAAAGTCAGAAAAAGCAGCGCATCACATGCAGTTGCCAGCTCCGTTGAAGCCTGGACTGTATTTTTAAGCCTGGACTTAATTTTAAGCCTGGACTGTGTGTTAAAGCCTGGACTGTCGGGTAAAGCCTGGACTGTTAAAACTTGGAATGTGTGTTTAAGATTGGACGGAGTGTTAAAGCCTGTTCTGTGTGTTAAAGCCTGGACTGGGTGTTGAAGTCTGGACTGAGTGTTAAAGCCTGGACTGAGTGTTGAAGCTTGGGTTTTGTGTTAAAGCCTGGACTGAGTATTAAAGTCCTGGACTTTATGTTAAAGCCTGGGCTGTGTGTAAAAGTCTGGAGTGTGTGTTAAAACCTGAACTGAGGCTCAATGCTGAAATCTGGACTGCGTTAAGTCTGGACTGTGTCGCCCCCTAGTGAGCGCAACAGGAACATCAGCACTCAGCTCCACTCTGGCAAATCCTGCAGTTTTGTATTTCATGTTTATAGACATGACTCAGGACAAAGCCGTCCAAAAGCGTGCGTTGCTGCTGATGATTCAGTTCGTTTTTACAAGAGCTGATCTAATGCCGGACAGAAGTCCATTTTTACCCCAAAAAAGAGATCCAGGTGTTTTATGGAAAGAGAGAGCACTAAACACAGAGGGCTACACGTGTTATACATAGCCAGATGACCAGACATGAAAAATATTTTTTTTCAAACAGCAAGCAGAAAGTTGCAGAGGCTTTATAACTCAACTTTCCCTTTTAATTTCAGTTGAACTCGAGCTGAGGTGACCATGGGGACGGTGAAGGCACATCTCCTCCTGGGGGTTGTGTTACTGGCAATGTTGGCAGGTAAGTGATAAAAGAAAGAAAATAAAAAAGACAGAAAGAAAGAAAGAAAGAGTGAAAGAAAGAAAGAGCAGAAGAAAAATTAAGAGTCAAAGAAAATTAAAAAGAAAGAAAAAGTGTACAGATAGAGAGAAACGAAGACAGAAAGAAAGCAAATAAGAAAGAAAGAAGAAAATAAAGAAAAGAACAGAGAGGAAGAGACAGAAAAAGTAATGAAAAAAGAAATAAAAACTGAAGAGAAATTAAGAGAAAAAGAAGTAGGCAAGCAAGCAAGCAAAGGTAGAATAAGAGTGCCCTAAGAAAGAAAAGACCACAGTTATTGTGTGACACATGCAATGAAAATCCAATTACTCTTTGAGCTGTGATCCATCCTGAAGCCCGCGTGTGTGTTTTGTCTTTGCAGATGTTTGGAAGGTGGTGTGTGATCTTCCTCGCCCGACTATCGTCTCTGACAAGACGCAATTCGTTTTGGAACCACACTCGGTTTTCAGAATCAGCTGCACCGGGAAGGAAACCGTACTGTGGAAAGAACCTCTACCGAAGAACACGCACGTGCTGCCGGGATACTACACATCCACGCTGCTGATCGAGGATGCCGCGGCTGAGCACACTGGATCTTATTCCTGCTTTTACAAGGCCGATGAAGAAAACTATGCTGATATCTACATTTTTGTGCCAGGCAAGGTTAACAGCGAGGGGAAAAGAAAAAGGTTTTGAGGCCATTTGATCAAGAGCAAAGCTGTAGTACTTTTACTCGCCAGGGACTCTTTTAATGCTCCGCACTCGTTTGACTGTCATCCCCTCACACTTTCCTGCCTTCTGTAGATATTTTATTTAGTGCAGCAATTTATGAGGGCTAAATAGCGACTTAACAGTATGACATTAGTAATGAATGGGCCTACTTCAATACATATATTCATCATAATGAAATAATCTACATTTTAGATGTATTTCAGCTGTTTTTACTTGCAGCCTGAGACCTAGAGACCACGTGGAGGCTTATAGGAGCTCAATTTATTCAGGCTTCTTAATTTAGAAGCTAAAGAAAAAAAGAAATGTTCTTACCGATGAAAAAGGAAGAAGGGGGTGGTATTTTGGCTTACGAGACATGTGTAATAGCTTCTGATTACAGTTCTGATTTCGGTGCTTTCAACATGTGTATGCTTTCTTATTCTTTCCAGATGCTGAAGTCCCATTCGTGCTGGACGAACCAAATGGCCATCAGGTCAAAGCCTGGAATTATCTCATTCCATGTCGTGTTACAGACCCAAGCTCCAGTGTGATTCTCAAGACTCTTCCAGATGGAGTTGAGTTCCCAGCCCTCTACGAGCCCGATCATGGTTTCTTAGGCTCCTTCTCTGAAGGCCTGTATGTGTGTCAGACCACTGTGAATGGCAAGACAGTCCAGAGTGTGCAGTACTCAGTGGGAGACGAATTTGGTAGGCCTAATTCCATTTACATGATTGCTGAGTCAGTTGTTTTAAAGGATCATTTGACCAAAATGACATTTGTGTGTTTGTGTTTGCTCCCCACAGATCTGGACTTCAGTGTAGAACTCAGAGCCAGTCAGCAAGAAATGAAAGAAAGAGAAGCCTTCAATCTTACATGCGAGACTCCACCAGGGACTCAGTTCATCCAGCAGTGGCTGCATCCCAGCAAACAGGTGAATCTTCACCTCAAAATAAAGCATTTATGGACGAATGTCATAAAATAACCTTTAGGTTCCCTTTTAAAACCTTTAAAAAAATATTTTTTGCAAAGGAGAGGCAAAGGACTATTTCAGTATTTTAAAAAATCTACACATAATAAAGTGATTCTCCACCAATCAAAAGGTTTTTGTAGATCTATATGTGAAGGCAAGAACAGTTTGGTGAACTTTATTTTGAATAGTATATAGAACTTTTATATGGTGTGGAATGTATTCAGTCCTGTCAGTCCTTAGATGAATTATACCCTAAAGCTTATTATATTAAAAACAATGCAAACAATCAAGTTTTTCTTAAGTTATTGTACTGAGGAATAGATGCTTGGTACCACTGATGGCTCTTGGGCATACTCTGAAAAATATTTCACTTATGCAAATTGCATTTACAGAAATACATCTTTAAAAATTATAATGTTTCTTTGAGGAACTAAGATTCTTTTACTTCAGGGATCTAAAAACTCGGATCAAACATGCATTCACCCTTGGTTTTATCTAAATAACTGTTAATGCTGGAAATGATAATATAATTTCACAAATGTGTAAATTGGAGACTGGCTGTTCAAACAAGAAGAAGGATGCTTAACATCCGTGCACTTTGACCTTTTTGGCCTCTGCAACGTTTGGATGTACAGGACAGATGTGGTCTGTGGGAATATTTGCACAGGAAAGACATGTTGGTGCGTTCTCAGACTGATCTATGGGTTACAGTGTGCCCTTTTGTAATAGAGGCCAGAGGAGGATGTGGCTGTATGTCAGGGAAAGATCAAAGGAGTGCTGTTAATGATGACCATTTGCTCGAGTGTTTACGAGTCGCGTTGTCAGTGTGTGGGGTTGCGTGTTTACAATCTGGTGCAGCTTTGTTAGTAATATTTTCATTGCGCGTTTTCATTCAAATGCTTTCCATATTTCAGTAACAATAGTCATGACAGTAATAATCAAAGGCTAAAATGACCATAAAGACATTATTGCCATTTAATCTCAGCAGATGTTCAGATGGCCTCTAAGAGGAACCCTCTCCAGAACATGACACAGAAGAACCAATTTTGGTTCCCTGAAGAACCCTTCCATGAGTGGGTCTTAAAAGAACCTTTTTCATAAAAGAGATGTTTAAGTGTGAAGAACCTTTCAAAGTTCAAAGAACTTCCACCTAATGTAAAGGTTCCTTTATGTCCTTAATACCTTTAAAAGGCTTGTCAGACTCACAAATCTCGTTTACAGATTGTGTCGGGTGGTCCTGAACAGGGTATCTCTGCATGCTGTCTGCTCCCTGCTGAGATTTGCAGCACTTTTCCAGCCTCCCGTAAAGAAGAATTTATCCCCACTGGCAGATGAATGTGATACCAAAGTCCACACGCTGAAACCAGAGCCAAACCTGGAGGGAGATAGTCTGAGAAAAAGGCTCAAGCAGATCTTGAGGGCAGGATTTTTAAAGATAACGAGAGAGGACCAATGTATGTCCTTTTTAACAACGGTTCAGAATGTGCCCAATATATACTGGCTGCCAATTTCAGAGGGCACCCAGATTTTCAAAGTGTTTTTCAACGAATAAGTGTGATTTCGTCATCGGTTTGTGGTCACATGTTCAAGTATTAATAGGTTATTACAGGCAGTATTTCTAACGATACTTGCTTGGGAGCAATGCTGCATCAGAAACTTCCATGCCCTAATTGTAATGTCAGCTCTCAATAAACCTTTCAGGAGTTAAGATTACATTTCCACCTCAAGATTTGTCTTCAGTCATTATTTATGCAAATCTTGCTCTTTATTGGAAATTTTTGATGAATATGAAGCAATTTTTAAAATGAGGAACCTGTTCAAAGTTGGATACCAAAAATATTATTAAAATACTAATTTATGTTACTCAGTTGAAAAGTAATCAGGAAAAAAGACATATATTCAAAAAGAAGAGAAGGTATCTTTTGATTATCAGTCTTGTAGGCAAGGTCAATATGTAAAACATATGACCTCACAGCTTCAGGGAATTTTTATGACACATAACATGCAATAAAATATTTCATTTTTCTGAGGTTTAAAAACAGACAAACAAAAACAGAAAATTGAAAAAGAATCAGTGAAGGTTACACTCGCTGCACTGCACTAAATCCAGTTAAACAGAACTAATGATGTTTTCTTTCTGGTCACTGCTCTTGTTATACTGATGAGATCCATGGTATGTTCAGGCAAGCATACTGTGACAATTTATCAGAGTAACGCTACAGGTTATCACTGTATTATTATAGTGCATGTCCTGAACTGTACTTGTTTTCTCTTTCTCTCTCTCTTGCTCTCTCTCTCTCTCCATCCCAGGCTGTAGGCGTAGTTCCGAAGAAGCTGACTTTTCCTGATAAGGTTGAGTACATACTTAGCGTCCCGCATGCCTCGGTGGCTGACTCTGGCTTCTATGAGTGTTCTGTCACCGATCAGATCAGTAACCTGACCAAGTCCTCCAGCGTGCTTATCACTGTCCATGGTGAGACTCTCCCCCTTGCTTGCTTATAGAATTTACTGACATAACGAAAGACTTAAAGGAAGTTAAAGGAATAGCTTCACCAAACACGCTTATGTAGATATGTAGCAACCAGGTAACATGTCATCATTTGCGTAATTTTTTGTTTTATCATATAATATTAGAAACACTTGCCATAATTTGTAACTGAATTATCTCAGTTTCTCTTACTCTGGCTTACTCTTTTTCTCTGGTTTTCAGACTCTTCCTTCGTGGTTCTGGATCACACTGGAATTGGAACACTAGTAACAGCCTCTCTCATGGAGGAGACTGAGTTCACCATCTACATCAAATCTGACACTGCTCCAAAGGTCATGTGGTTCAAAGATGACCAAGAGTTGACTAGTAGCCATATAAGCACCAAGACCATTCTTTTAAAAGACAAAAGGTAAGTAAGAGTCATTTTCTGCTTCATATTGTACAACACTATGTCAGATTGATCCTCATTTCACTCATAGGCACATTGTTCAATTACATACACTGTAATTATTAATACTGTAAAACACTGCATCAAACCTTTTTCAAGGTCATTAAAACAGGATTGAAGTGTGGTCATTTTTTTGTATTGCAAACCAGATTGTGGTACAAAACCAAGCCTGCTTGAATAGTAGTTTTAACTTAAAGTTCATCCCAAGAGAAAAGTCAGAAAAGCAGGAAACTAAATTCAGTCAGTTAAGCGAAAATCTTCTAACCTCACAGATATTTAGCAGAAAATCACATGAGATCTGTGTTTTAATGTTTTTTAATGTTAATTATCAAGGTATGAGAGCGTTTTGGTCTTACGACACCCTGTAGAAGAAGACAGTGGCACATACAAAATTGCAGCATCTTCTGGCTCCCAAAGTGCGGAGTTCTCTTTCCAGCTTCAAGTCGAAGGTAATGTGGCATCCATTTCATGATTGCTTCATCGGTATTACTTCCTTTCGGATACTTTCGTTTGAGAGTGACAGAATGTATCAGCACATTCAAAATGGGGTTGTTTGGATGTTTGTAGAGTTTCTTGTTGATAGTATTCTGTTGGTGATACTGTTCTTTTGAGATTGAAGATTGAAGGCTGTTCTTTCTTTTCAAGCTGTCTCAGTCACTAATTAGCAAGAGTGTTTTTTGGTTACTCTTTTTGTATTTTTAACTCATAGCTCATTAAAATGTAAAGCTTTGCTATGCAGAAAGAAAAATATATTATTTGCTTGTATTTATTGCTTTAGCCATTTTATGATAGATACATATCAAAAAGGTCAGCACACAAGTAAAATCAAAAATGCCTGGATGACCAAACTAACTTGAATGAATAATATCATTATGTAATTTAATTCAAATAGTGTAGCAAATGACAGTTTAAATGAGATATTAGAACAAGATGTCGAAGGGTTAGCTGATGCTTGCTTACACTGAGGTACACTTGCTTACACTGAGGTACACTTGCTTACACTGAGGTAGCTGCCTAGACTATTTGGTGATGGTGTCTGTGTTTGTGTGTCTCCACATCAGCTTCTGAACCACATTTGCTGGAGTTAATGGTGGCTCCAGTAATCTGGCCCAGAGAGGACGTCATGGTGGTGTCCCTGCATACCATGTTCAGACTGACGTGTCGTGGTCAGGCAGAGCTGGTCTGGAGCACCCCTCACTATCTGACGGAGCCGGTGCTCGAAGATAAGGGAGGTCTCTATGTCTCCACATTGACCATAGACAATGCTACTGCAACATATACAGGGGATTATACCTGCTTCTACCAGAATGGGAACCAAACTGAGGTCAACATCTACATCTATGTGCCTGGTATGTAAAAAGAGCACTGAAGTACAAAAAGGAAATGGAGAATGCTCACAGTGTTTCGTGAGCTTGTATTTTACTGCATTTGCGTATTATATAACTTGACCCATTTGAATACATTTTAATTTACTTCCTGTAGTGTTATTTTCCAACGTATCTGTTGTGTTCAGCAGGCAAGGCTAAGGGGAGTTTTTCAAGATTATGTTCAGCCAGAAATTTAATTTACATCATTTTGCTGTGTGTCCTATTTATAGCTGATAACACACATATGGTGTGTGAAGTTTTACACTGAAGCTATGAAGCTAAAGTGGCAAAATATCCATCATTTTGTCACTTTCTGAACATCCTAACATCTTTGTGGCTGAATGTTTTTTTTGTAATTGGGAAATGTCAGAAATCCTTTAAATTCTAAATCAAAAGATCTAAATTATCACACTCTTGCCACAAGTCATATCATATAAAGATTAGGTTCTGGAGTAAATTCAATCGGACTTGCTTATATTGGGACACATAATGATGTTTTAAAGTATGTTAACCAGAGCTAACAGTGGCTATTGTGAATCAAGTTGTGTTGTGTTGATGTATTTATTTTTATTGATTAACATATATAGTCATGTGTAAACACACCACAATGTGAAATTTCTTCTCTCATGTAACCCATTCACAAAGGGAAATAGCGGGCTGCCACCAACTAGGGAAGCGGGGAGCTCAAGGGGTCCTCAGTGGCGACAATAACAGTTGGGATTCGAACCCACCACCTTCTGATTGCAGGGCCTATGTACTTTGTTTTTTTTTTCTGACCCTACACTCTCATGGTCCCATCCAGATCCGGACATGCCATTTGTGCCCTCCCTGATCCCATATATCAACCATGTGCTGACAAATCATGAGGAGATGGAGATTCCGTGCCGTGTGTCTGACCCCAGTGCCATTGTGAGTCTGATCCATGTGGAGACCCAGCAGCCCCTGCCTGCACAATATGACAGCAAGAGAGGTTTTCTAGGCATCTTCAACCCTGGAACCTATGTGTGTCGGGCCATAGTGAATGGTGTGGAATGTGAGAGCGAAGAGTACATTGTCCATGGCTGGGCAGGTGAGGCTGTGTGTGCGTGTCTCCAGGAATATGCATGTGCATGTGCAGGGCTTTAAGTGATTCAAATATTAATTCAGTTAACACATATTTTCCTAATATTTTGATAATGCAGTTCCGGTTAGTAAATTAGAAGATTTCAGATAAAGTTAATTGCAACATCATGTCCAGTGCATCTCTTTGTGTATAAAAGTATATAGGGTGTTCATTTAGACTAAGCTATAATATTCTGTCTTTCCCTCAGGTGGTCCAGAGTTGCATATTGACCTGAAAGCTGAGAAGAAGGCTCTGCTAGTTGGAGAGACCATCACAGTAAACTGTGTCGCAAAAGGCAGCGAAATGTTGGAGGACCACTGGAAATATCCTGGAAAACAGGTGAGAGACAAAGAAAGGATTCTTCTAAAAAACATGCCATGTTTTTCTGCATCTGTAGCATGTGACTGGTCACCATGGTATCAGTCTTATAATAGAAACAAAAAAGGTGTAACAGCACTTGCTAATTGTTTTCTGTTCTGTGTTTTGATTCAATTGTTTTACCAACTAAATAATTGGGGCTTTATTATGTGATACAGTTGCCACAGATATAGAAGTAAATAATGCTGCAGTGATTGCTGATAGGTAAAGTAGATTCTGTGTATTTAAGATGTATAACTTTCCAGGTCACATTTAGCTTAGGTGGATTTGTACACTATTGGTACATGAATAAATGAAGGTAAACCTCTATGTCTCGCACCCCCTCTTTCTCACACTCTCTCTCTGTCTCTCAGGCTGGTCGAGGAATGAAGACGGTGAAGGAGAATAAGAGAGATCAGGAAATTCAGTACATTCTGTCTGTGTCTGGTGCCACAGTTAAAGACAGTGGAGTCTATGCTTGTTCCATCACTGACATTATGAGCACTGAGAGCCAAACTAAAGAACTCACCATTACTGTCTATGGTAAAAAGGCACACACAACAAACAAAGTCCAATTAATATGCTAATGCTAGACAAATGCTAATCACTGTTTCAGGGAAGGACTTACTTTAAATTTGAGAATTTAAAACTGTGTGTCAGCAGTGGCTATGGCTTAAAGTAAGTTAATTCACTAAATATAAGGGGTGTGTACAAACTTTTGAACAAATTGTTAAAAATGGTAATTGTTTGTAATAGAACAAACTTAAACTCTTAAACATTCCTGTTAAAAACATTTCTGTTGCTCTTGTTTCTCTCCAGAGAAGGAGTTTGTGTCTGTGTCTCCTAAATTTGCCCCCTTCGAGGTGGCCAAACTGGATGACGTCCGTGAGTTCAGAGTGGACATCGATGCTCTCCCCTCCCCAAAGGTTACGTGGCTGAAGGATGGCGTTGTCCTGAGCGACGTTTCTGCTGAGATCTCTACTTCCTTCCGGTCGATCAACGAAGCCAGGTTAG
This sequence comes from Rhabdalestes septentrionalis, assembly GCA_037832545.1. Classification (NCBI taxonomy): domain Eukaryota; kingdom Metazoa; phylum Chordata; class Actinopteri; order Characiformes; family Alestidae; genus Rhabdalestes; species Rhabdalestes septentrionalis. Next base: position 10,324,394 of record JBBMFX010000148.1, on the reverse strand, counting down.
ATGTCTGGACTACAGACAGCTTGATTTGACAATTTGTGTATCTGTAGTCAAAACGTTTATAGCACCAGTCAAAACTTTCATGATGAAAAAAAAGAAAAATTGCTTCAAAATCACTCTAAATGTAAATTGTTTTTACTTTCACTTAAAAGTAAAGAATATTTTGCCTTCCTCTATAATTATAGAGATAACTTCTGGTTTTAAATATAGTGACAACATATGACGTCCCTTCAATAATGATAGTTATATAAGAAAATGTGTCCAATTATGTACGGATGCAAAAAGCCGCAATGCAAAGTGGAGAAGTATTAGTTTTGATTTGTTTAACAAAATTGTGGTCATCGCACAAGATGTTCTTTTATTATGTTGTGTTTTCACTATTATTCTTAAATGTGAACAGTAATTTTTATGGTGTGTGTGCATGTGTGTGTGTTCAGGTACCAAAGCACTCTCACTCTGATTAGAGCTAAGGCCGAAGACAGTGGCAACTACACTGTAATAGCTGAGATAGGCGACCTGTCTGTTAGCAGTTCATTCAGCCTGCAGGTTAAAGGTAAAATTCAATGATGTGTACGACCTGTCTTTTCCTTCTGTATGTCTCTTCATGTCTTTACACTTTCTGTTCCTGAACTCGCAGGTGTCTGAAGAACAACTTTATTTTCCTGTACTTGCATGTATTTGTCTGTCTGGTTCTTTGTTTACTTTGTTGCACTTCCCTTTTTTGCTTACATTTCCATACATGTTACCTTATCAACTCTGAAATCTCTGCTGACACGTTTCTGTTTCTGTTGCTCTGTGTGCTTATTTTCCTATTTATCTAATTAGCATTCATCTTGCAACTCACATTGCTACATGTAGTAACCCATATCCGTGTTAATGCTAACATGTCTGCATGTGTGTGCCTTAGTTCCTGCAGTGATTGTGGACATGATGGACCTCCACCATGGCTCAGCAGCAGGCCAGGCTGTTGTGTGTATTGCAGGAGGGTCTCCTGTCCCTGATGTGGAGTGGTACATCTGTAAAGACATCAAACAGTAAGAAACTGAGGCCTCTCCTAAATCTCCTATATCTGTTTCCTTTCATTTGTGACCATTTGTCTTTGTTGTCACTCATAAGGAGACACGTGCCCTGTTCCATGAAGCAGGATTAAGGGAAAGTCTGGCTTACTTTCCCTTATGTTCCCTAGAAATAAGCCAGAATTTCCCTTAATCCTGTTTCATGGAAAAAGACCCAGGAGAGCAATATTGTTCCCTTTCTTTTCTTCTCTGGCTTATTTACCTAGTCATACTTTCTCACTGCTTTTGTTTTTTCTCATTTTCTTACACACTGTCTCATACAGCATTTACATCTTTTTTCTTTCTTTTTAACCCATAGAGTTTGTTAGCGTTATTTTGAGTAATTTCATCTGTTCACCCTGTTCACAGTTTCATTAGTCCTTGGTTTCTGAACCAGAAACTTATTTGATAAATGTGAGTGCTGCCATATGTGCTGAATCAACAAATTTTCTTGCATTATCTGTTCCATCCAAGTAATTCCATTCTCACAAATGGGCCATATTTGAAGTATATTTCTCCAAATTACACTATAGTGACATGATAGTGACATAATCACATTTCCTCCCTTTTTTATTTTCCTAGCTGTGCGAATGACTCGACTCAGTGGTCACCTCTCCAGACCAATATCACGGGGATTAAAGTGGATGCACGCATTGACCAGGACAACCAGGTGGAGAGTCAGGTGATCTTCGCCCATCTGGAGAACACACTGGCTGTCCGGTGTCTGGCCCGCAATGAAATGGCCGCTGTCTCCCGAGAGGTCAAGCTGGTGTCCAATGGTGAGAACCCCACAGTGTGTCATAATCTGACTCTGACAGCATGATACTTTTATTGTAGATTCTCTCTGCAACTTTCGGCAAAGACTTTTGTATTTAATTAACAAATTTTGTTCTGTGCTACAAGCATTAGGACCAACCTCAGATATTTCAGATGAGTTTTATTGAACATTTGGACTTGTTGGAGCGTCTATAGGACAAGCTTAAATGATTTTGGACCAATCCTCAAGCGTTCCATTGTTTTTCTATGTTTTAAATATGGCAAGGCACATATTACTCCCACTAGCAATATGATTACAAAATACATTTTTGTACATATCATGCTGCACTAGTGAAAGTAATAGTTACAGAGTTTGCCCAGAATATTAAACTATTGCATTAATTCTCCTGTGCCTTTGCTATAATATAGCAGTAGTGTGTTGGTATCAGTTGTGCTGGATAACAGTCTTCCTACCAAAACATTAGATTTTGACACCTCCCTCACTCTTCTTCACTCTTTTACACTCTCAGAAGCCCATTTGTCACATCTTCACCCTGCACCCATCACTAACCTTTTGGTTCTGGCCCTGTGTGTGTGTGTTTGAATGAGAGAAACCTGAGCCTACCAAAAGCTACTCTTCCCTGATAGCCCTTACAGCTGTTAGATTTATTCTGTCAGGCTTCTTCTGTCCTGTCAGGCTCTACATGTAGTGAACTGCTGATAGATTCCTCATGTGGCCTGACACTGCACTTCTCAAAAGGAAATTCAAATTCCATATGTTCTGCTTGTTTATCCATGTGGCTGCTGTTGGCCATTTTTCAAATAGTTGTGTTACAGGGTAAATCACTTTACCCAGTTTGGTATGAGGCTAAAACCTGAGTATTTAAATATATAGTAAAAAGCTAGATTACTATAAATGCTTTTGTTCAATAACAATCAACAGCACAGGATGATATCAGGTCAAAAATAATTAAATTATTTTTTATGAAACCCGCCTGCAAACTGAAAAATTCCATCTCTACTGATTTTTGTAAAAGCAGATACTGGGTCTCTTTTTCTCTCACATTTTCACCCTTTCCATATTCTGACTCTCACCACAATATTAAATATACTGTTTTCCTGAGGAGGGTGATGGTGAAAGTGATGATTGTGACGATCATGTGTTCAGGTCCGCACTCGGAGCTCACCGTGGCGGCTGCTGTTCTGGTGCTGTTGGTCATTGTCATCATCTCACTCATTGTGCTGGTCATTATCTGGAAACAGGTACTCATTAACACATTCATTCATTCATTCATTTATATATGTCTTTACACGCTCACTTACTCGGAGGCGTTTTTTCATCGGTGAATGTCTTTGCTCATTCATGCTTCTATTTTTTGCATTTAATTCACCGTTCACTGTATTCATTCATTCTGGGATTTATTTCAACACTCATTTACATCTTTATTCACTCACTCACCCACTCACTCTAGCTTCCAATGTTGATCATTTTTGGTGGGGTCTGACATGCAAGCTGCAGGATTCCAAAGAACCCAAGCCAAGTTTGCTGTTCTCTTAATTTGATTTTAAACCATCGTCCAAATAAGCTAAATGCCAACTCAGGCATAGGCCTTAAAAATGTTGTCAAGCCTTGCCTGTTGAAATTTAATTTAACTAAACATATCAAAATGAATTACATCAAAAAGTCACAGTTGTGTTGATTGAATATTATTCATGTGAAAATGGAGCACATTTTTATATTGCAGTTGACCAATGGTCTATGTCTTTCATTGTGTGTTGTGCAGAAGCCACGTTATGAAATAAGGTGGCGGGTCATCGAGTCAGTAAGTCCTGATGGACATGAGTACATCTATGTGGACCCCATGCAACTGCCCTATGACTCACGGTGGGAGTTTCCACGTGATGGCCTCGTCCTGGGTGAGTTACACACACACACATACACACACACACACACACACACACACACACACACACACAAGCACACAGACACACTCACACAAACACACAGGCAAACAGCCCACATCACACTCTGCGTCTTTACCAAGAGTGTTTATCTTATGTTATGTTACTGCTGCTTGTGGTAATGTAATTAACTGGACTGTGGTCTTGTCCTTGGATTATTCCAATCATATGTGGGAAATGTCTTGTGATTCCAGTGGCAAGTGTGTATGTATGTCTGTGTATATAGTGGTCTCTGGAAGGATTAAGAGTGGTCGTGACTCAGTGATCAAAGAGGTTTTCTCTGACATAAAGCAGTGGTAATAAAGTTGAAAGACCACACATTATCCCCATTGAGTCAGGCTTTGGATTGCAGCACACAGGCTTATACTGTAGAGCCGTATATTTAAAAGACAGGAAGAGGATCCATGTCATTGGATTTCAACAAAACAGTCACTAAACCAATAAATAAATAACTAATGTAAAAATAACTGTTATTACTAGTAAGTTTTGATATGTGACTGATATATTTATATGAAAGACTGCCAACCTGTGTAATCGTCTGTGAGTTTGGGGTTGTCCATACCAATACTTAGTGTGTATGTATGTGTGTTACAGGCCGTGTACTGGGCTCCGGTGCCTTTGGTAAGGTGGTGGAGGGCACTGCCTATGGACTTAGCCGCTCTCAGCCAGTCATGAAGGTGGCAGTGAAGATGCTCAAACGTGAGTCAAAGGATCATCTGCACATTACAGCTCCGCATAGCAGAGAAACACAGCTCTTTCACTTGTGAAGTTAAACCAGTTATTGAAGCTGCACCTGATACCTTCTAACTGATCTGACCTTCTAACTGATCTCATGCATGATTGATTAATTGCTTGGTTGAGCAGTTGGTTGATTGGTTGGTTGATTTGATTGGTACCTCAGCCACAGCACGCTCCAGTGAGAAGCAAGCGCTGATGTCTGAGCTGAAGATCATGACTCACCTGGGCCCTCACCTCAACATCGTCAATCTGCTGGGAGCATGCACCAAATCAGGTACTTACTCTCATTCACAATCCACACATCAAGTAATCACAATACTAAGGAGGTAAATCTTATATTGAATTGTATTATTATTAATTATATTTAATATGTACAATTCTAAAGTGACCACATTTCCTCATTAGCTGTTGTTGCATCTAACATTGTTCTGTAACACAAAATAAAGTACTGCATTGTTGTGTTTGCATACATACTCGTTTACAGGTGTACACAATCAAGTGCAATCAATCAAACAAAGCTAACATGTTTCTCTTCAGAGTGTGCTGCTTTATCTGCTTAGTTAGCAAAATATTTCTTAGACCAGTGCTCTAAACATATTACAGCACAAAGATGTATCTCAGTAAAGGTGGTTTTTTTATTTTTTATTTCCCTCAATCCAATTCACCAAATTTACATTCCACTTGTTATGACACAACGTATCAGCAGAATTAAGTGAGATTATCTCAGATAACTGCGATCAGACAAAATTATTCTAACCGGCCTAATTCATTTTGAATAATAGGTATTTATTGTTTCAGTTACCACCTTCACACTGATGCAGAAAAATGCACTGATGCATTTTTATACTCTTTTCAGGGTGAACAGAGAAACTGTGTACACAAGCGAGTAAATGTGTTGATTCTGATTTGGAGTTGTAGTTCATGCAGGGCGGTGCCTCCTCTGGCCTCTGTGGCTGTGGTATTTTAACAGGCTGAGTTTACGGCTCTCTCTGCTCATGTGCTCTTTACGAGCTTCTGATAAGATTAGACTGTAGCTTAACACCCTTCTTGCCATCTCTCTCCATCTCTCTGTCTCTGTCTCTGTGTCTGTCTGTCTGTCTGTCTGTCTGTCTGTCTGTCTGTCTCTCTCTCTCTCTCTCTCTCTCTCTCTCTCTCTCTCT
>JBBMFX010000148.1:10279375-10291630 GCA_037832545.1 Rhabdalestes septentrionalis | reverse complement strand
ATTTAGATTTAACATTTAGATTTTACATTTAACATTTAGATTTTACATTTAACATTTAGATTTAGATTTAACATTTAGATTTAACATTTAACAATTAAGCAGCAAGAAAATGGACCAAAATCTAACACTGTTTTTTAAACACATTTAGCTCTAAATGTGTAAAAGTTGTGTGAACATTGTGCTAAATGTTGAAAAAATGACACCTCTAAATTTGTGAAGATATTTTTACAAATGGCACCCCATAGTCAGTTGCAGAAATTCCTTTGCCAAAGTCAGCTTAAGGTTCATTGTGTTATTTTTGGAGCGCCATTCCTGTAGTGTCTTGAAGGTTAGCCAAAGTGATTTTTGTTATCAGGGTGTGCTTTTTGTGGAATAGAATGGCACACAAAATCAATAGATTTCACAATTACTAAATAAAACATGTTATCTTGACTACTTTAGTGTAACAATATGTTAGAGAAATATTTTCACTATAGGGCCTATATTTAATCATACGAATATATATAATCACCAAATATAAAATATGAAGACAGATAGTTAAATTAGTATTCTACCAGACTCTAGGGTATGTATGACAATGCTAAACAGTAAACATTGATTCTAGATCAAGCTGGCATAAGGAACAGATGTAACTTATATTAAAAAAAGTTCATAGCAAGTGTTTTGGTCACAAAGACGGGTTAAAAGTATAGAGCAGCAATTCTCAGAGTCCGAACCATGGGCCAGATCCGGACCAAACTGCAAGTCATTCGGGAAACCGTCTACACATCACATTAGGAATGCATTGAGGCATTGAAGTCAAACATAACCAAACATAATTTCGATTTTTACAGCAATTCTGGCCTGATTTAACTGAAGCAATGTCAGTCAGTGCACGTATGATGCTATGATGGTGTACTTGAATTCCCAGGCTTTGCATCCATGTTGGAGGGTACGCTAAGGCTAATGGACATTCACGTGCAGTTCTGTGAGCACAAATGAGTGAAATACCAGCGTCATAATAAGAGTCTCCAGAGAAGGAAGTGTTATGTCCGGTTGCCTTTTGGACAAAAATGGTCACAGCTGCAAATTTTCCCAACCTCCAGAAAGGCTGTGTTATTAGCAATTAATTTGATTAAAAAGCTCACATCGCAGCCGCTAAAAAATAATCATTTAGGACTGTTACTCCTTCTGACAACCACACATTTTCCACGAAACTTTTCAGCAGCTTATTAATAGCAGACAGTGCCATTATTCACAATAGGTTGCTTGCTATTTTTACTGTTTCAGGACGTTTCTCTATTTCACTTGTCATAACATGTCATTATTGTAAAATCTTTTCATGAAGGTACCAGGCATATATTACATTTTACTGCCAAAAGCAAGAGTGGATTAGGTTTACAAGCAAACAATTATAGGCAAACAGCCCCATTTCTTTTAATTGTATGATGTAAGCAAATGTAATAAAAGGGATTATCACTTGTCATGTCAGACCTTTGACCTAATCCAGAAATTAGTTTTGGACATTTGAATATAGTTTGAGAACCCCTGGTATAGTGTTTTACTAAAGAATCTCTGCTATCAGACCTTTAAAGTCAAGTGGCCAATTATAGTCATGCCTGGATACACCACACAGTGTGAAATTCTTTCTCAGCATTTAACCTATTCGCGGTGTTTGGGGACAGTACCTTGCTAAAGGGGACCTCTGTGCTGAGGGAAGTCGCTTTGGATAAAAGCATCTGCTAAATGCCATAACTGAATGAATGAATGAATCGATACTAACAGTCCAGGGATTGAAACCCACAACCTTCTGATCTCAGGATGAACTCCCAAACCACCAGCAGCCCCATCAGCAGAAAGACATCAGTTTACAGTGATAGACCCTTTCTGACAGCAAAGAATAGTCTTTCCACAACCACACAGAAAAAGATACTATTGTATGTCTTCACTGAATCATTACATATAAGAATCCACAGCTTGGAGATCAATATGGCAGGAACCACAGCCACTAATCTACAGACAAATGATAAAGTAAGGTGAGTCTTCACTATATTCTCCAGAATTGAACAACAGTATGCTATATTACAGGCCTGAATGATTGACCTATACATTTAGATGGTTTGGCGGCTCTATTATGCTGTGGAAGCATGTTTCTGGTGCGATTTGGATCCACTTATCACTGCTAACATTGTGCAAACGTTTTTTTCTCCTCACTGCAAGGGTCTCTTTCAGTGTTAATCAAGAATTGACATAAGTTATTATTTGCCATTTTAGTTCATATTTAAGTTCATATTATTAGCACAATTTTAGATATGAACACTTCTGGACACTATATATTATTGTGGCTATAAAAAAAAAACCCTGTATCTTCCAATGTGTAACTCAACAAAAAAAGAAAAAAATCTTACATATAGTAGACATCCAGGTCATTATTTGCCCAAGTTGTTAAGTCAGTTCTGCTGGGAAATTCATGATGACATGTTCACGTAACTGACAGGGCAGCTGGCATTTTTAAGTGGGGTAAAAAAGGTTTGATTTGAATCCAACAAGATATGATTTATAAAGTAATCACAGTAACCATTTTGTAGGACGAGGGCAATGTTGTCTTATTCCTGGAGGATTTAAAATAACTCTAAATTGCCACCTCTGCTATTACAACTGGATTTGTAAGGCCAGTAACAGTACTGCTTATTGTAGCATTTTGAAACATTGACCTGAACCCCGCCACCACCACAACTCCCCTCCCCACATGCGTAGTGTGGGTGTGGGTGAACATCATGTGAGCACCAATTCCAGCAATAGCCTGAAGATTCTGGTCTCTTGCCCCTTGTGAGCAAGTAAGAGATGTTGTGAGAGTGTGTATGGGTATATTTCTCTTCAAACTCTTTTAGTCTGTTCAGCTTGTTGCATGCGGAATTTCAACCAGCCTTAAATGTGCATGTTTAATGTAATATGAGCTAGTCCTAGACTGTTCATAAGCAAATTTCCCAGGAATGTGGGAAGTGATGAGTTGTTTTTCATGAGGTCATAGCATAAAATAATGACAATAGATATTGTTGCATCAATGGATTAATGATATTTAACCAGTGTTTGCAAAAATTTTTTTGTGCTGTATGCCCATTGAAACTTAAAGGTAGTGGCATACTATGAAACCTTAGTATTAAAACATGGAATAAGATCATGAAAAAGACTGGACTATTCCTATAAGAAGGTTAAACAAATATAACAATGCATATTCTGTGAGGGGGAAGAAAACCGAAAGGCATTTCTCCCTTCTTATTCCATAAGACTCGATTCATACTGCAGCAAGTAAGAGTGCTGATCTAGAATCAGTTTTTCTTGCACATTCCACTTAAAATGAGCAAGTAGAAACTAACTCTACACCAATCTTCTCAGATCCTACAACTCATGGGCTCATGAATCCCCTCTTTTGAGGTATTAACTACAGCCTTTAACCTTTTTCACATGATGTGGTGTTTCAATCTCTAAAACGAGGTGTTTTGAGTCGTAACTAATCCAGATTTAGACAATTAGGCTATGTCACATATTCATCAGATTTAAAAGATGATTTAAATGTTAGCTTAAACCAACATACCAGTGGTCTCATCAGTGCCATTTCGAGCATGGCATTTTAAGTCTGCATAATTGTGTGGATTTTCATGCCTTGGCCATGAAGTAATTTAGCTTAAAGGTGGGTTAGCGATGGATCTGGGACTTCAAACACAATCATACCAGTAAAAACTTTTACCAGAGGTTTTTACTGAAAAGGGAAAAAAGCCTATTTGTTCCTCCAAACACCACATGCCACACAGAGAACAGATAAGCCAAGTGTCTGAGCCATTTTCTCACTTTAAAAGATATCCAAGATTTAGCCATCTGCTAGCATTTCTAGCATGTGGCTTCGGCAAACTAGAATGACACACCTTTTTTGGTAGCTATGTGCTTGCGATCATCTCCTCCACATCCTCTTTTTCCTCATTCTTTACATTTTTTTTCACTCTTCTCCACACAAGCCAGAGAACATTCTCTAAGAAGCTCTGAATTTCTCTGGGCAGCCAAATTTTGGTAGCGATGCTGGAGGCTGCTGGCTCTTCTGTTTCACCTCTTGGTTACACTGCACACAACAAAAGCCCAGAAGAGTGCTGATAACACAGCTGCCTCAAAAATACAACTAAGCATTAAAAATAAAGTCATCTCACAGTCAGATGGGGTACACACCTACAGAAAACCTTAGCCTTTCTGCAGAATTCTGGCAATAGTGAAAGATGATGCCTTTAATATTAAGAATCTTAATCTTAATCAGTTGTTATCTTCTTCCAAAAACATTTCTGCTCTGATATCATTCTAAACATTTAAAGCGTTCAGCTTAATCTTTTTTGTGCTTGTTTGTTTTGGTTGTTGTTTTATATGGCAATTTGCCGAGATTTATTGAGTCCTAATCAGGTTTCCAGAGAATGTTAACCTGAGAAATTCTGTGAAAAACATATAGTCCTGGCAGGCATGTCATAAACCTGACAATGTGTTAACCCAAATAGCCTACAAACCTGCCCTGACAAGGCATCATACATAAAGCCCAAACCAGACAGAGAAATCTTCAACTGAACAGAGAAATATGAAAGGAATCCTGGTCCTTTCACCAATTTTACACCCAGCAAATGCTTTTGCGTGCCCGAGTGTATGAGAACTGAACTGTATATTCATGGCATCATTGTGGAAAAATGGGCTTTTTAACACGCTGAAAGGAAACACAATTAAAGGAAATGTCAGTTGTGCTATCACTCTTATTGCATCGCTTCCAGTCCCACGCAGTGCCATGTTTCATTCCGCCTTTGGAACTCTCCCTTTGTTGTTATTCATCATTCATTGCTATTATTGTCCATCTTTGGTTGCAGATTCCACAGAAGTGTGTGGGAAACTTGAGTATGGCATGAATGGAAATAATGCTTATAATTGCATCTGCCTTTGCATCCTCATTTTGCATTCAAATATGCGTATTTAAAAATAAAACTCCAAGTTGAATCAGTCATTCTAAATTCACTTGGCACGCTTTCGACTTAGACAACTTTATTCCCACCACACATCTGTGTCTGAAGACCACTGAGCCACTGGAACAGGAACAAAGCCGTCTGATTTGAGAAAAATCTAGTTTCACACACATTTTCCTCACTGAGTAAGCAGGAACAAACTGCCTTTTTTCCTCACATTTGCTTAAATTGAAAAAGCAAAGAGATCTGATTTGTTTTGTTAAACAGCAATTAGAACCACCATATCAGTCTTTCTAAGTGATGCTTAAAATGAGTTTTGACTGTATAGAACTTAAAACAACCAACAAAACCGGCTGATATAACAAATTGTGGAAGTTGGCATCCAGGTAACTCACGAAAGACATAAACATATCGATTGTTAGACAGACAGACAGACAAACAGATAGGCAGACAGACAAACAGACAGACAGACAGACAGACAGACAGACAGAAAGAAAGAAAGAAAGAAAGAAAGAAAGAAAGAAAGAAAGATGGTTGGATGGATGGATGGATGGATGGATGGATGGATGGATGGATGGATGGATGGATGGATGGATGGGTGGATGGATGGATGGATGGATGGATGGATGGATGGACGGATGGATGGAAGTGGTCAGAATATTAGAGAGAGAGAGAGAGAGAGAGAGAGAGAGAGAGAGAGAGAGAGAATCAGAAAATCTCTAATCCTCTCATTCTCTGCTGAACTGATGATGATGCTAAAATCCTGGTTTAGATCACATAAACCCTTGATGTGAAAATTCTCACATCTTTTGTACTTGTGTCAAAGCATACAGTCTTGAGATAATTGTTGTTTTAGCTCTTTACTCTTTCCTTTCTTGAGTGAGAAATAGCGATATGGTGACATAGCTGGTCAATAAACCATAGAGAAGCCATTCGTCCAGTTCCATATGGTTCTAATGTGATTTACTTAACAACTTCAAATTGAAGCTGACAGTTGGGACTTTAAAAGATTTTACTCTCATGCTCAAAATTACAATGATTAATGCATTACATGTTAAGCAAATCGCAAGTACATTCACATTCTTTACCAACAGCAATTACAGCCTTTATCACTTATTTCAATGCCACAAAAATGACCAAGAAATGTGGCAAAATTTTTAACGGGGCTCTTATTGTGAGAGCACAAACATCATTTTATTACACTGAAATAATATGAAAGAATTTGGCCCATTACTTTGAAACATATATAGCACTGATATTTAGAATGAAGTTTAGAATGCTCAATTTTTTCACTTAATTTGATAAGCCACAAAAAACGTCTGCAATAACTTATGTGCTGTACTTTATTTCTCCTTGGTTGCGCTGCTGTTTATTATGCCAGCCAGTGAAAGTAAGATATTTTTGCCTTTTTTGCATTCAACAATTTGTGGTTTAGTATACATGGGAAAGCCGAAGGAATAATAAAAGAACTAAATAAGAGACATGTTGTTTGCTCAGTTTTCCTGAGGCACAGCATGAGGCCTTTCTGGTCATCCTTTCTGATTCTTGTTTATAGACTCTTTTGTGTGAGGACAGTAAGTCCATGGTTCGATGACATAGAGGCTTTTAACCAATCGACCGCTGACAGACCTTCCCACATTAGCCACACTTATTACATGAGGGTTCAGGTAATGGTGCCATTCCTCAAAACTGTGTCCACAAAATCTTATGACAATGCTGGCACAGTCCCAGAACAGCTTCCAAACCAAGTTTTGGTCTTTCACACCAAGAGTGCAGTCAAAATGTCACTTGGCAATAAACTAGATATCGTCTGATTTGCTGCTATAATGAAAAATAAAATGAGAAACCAAAGTGTGTGCCAGTCAGCACAGTAAGTCAGCAGAGAATAGTGTTCTTCTTTTTTCTAATGATCCTTCTCATTATCGCATTATGACATAATTGCAGAAGATTTTTTATAGATGTTCCTAACAGATTTTTTGTATCAATTAATTCTGATAATGTTATGCAAAAATACCTTATTACTAACATTCAATTAAAAGATTAGCTTGCACACATATATCATATGTCAAAGACATATGGTCCATACCTTATCAGAGTTGTAAGAACAAGTTTTGCCCCTCTGTGCTGCAGCAACAGCCTCTATTCTTATTGGACGTTTTACACTAGATGTTAGGACATTCATGTGAGGATTTTTTGCAGTAAGGACAGTTACTGATATTGATGCCTTAAATTTCTGTGTGGCTGTTCCAGGCCATTTTTTCCAAAGGACATTTATACCATCTGTGTGTGTGTGCCAATGGTTGAGTGAACAATGGGACCAACTTTAAATAAAGTGCTCCCATTTAAAGGGATGTTTGATACTTTTAGATATATAGTATGCAATGTCATCCCCACCTGGATTACTTCAGGCAAGAGCTGTTGCAGGCCTTGGAGTTTCTTTGCAATAGCAGTTTGATGAAGATGTATTTACCAAAATGTTTGGGGACAAGAAGAAAGAACACATTCCAATAGCATGTAGAAAATACATCATAAGTGATAGATTCAGAAATATTCACTCCCTATTAAAGACAAAATTGTTGAATGGAACAGGCCAGTAGGACAGGTCAAAATATGGAGCCTGTTAGTAGCCACTAGAAAAAGGACCCTGCACTTTTGGAGCTTTTAGATAGTATCAATCTATGAAATCTTGTAATAAAGATCATTTAAATTGTCCATATCAGTAGGGAAAAACCTGAAAGAGTAGTTTCAGTATGCACACATACAGAAACTGAATTGCTCCAGGGAAGCACCTGTTGATGGCCATGAACCCTCCTAGCAAATAGATGGAGATGTAATTACCAGATTAGGTGGGGACAGATCCTTCCAGCTCAACTAGGTTGTCACTCTCCTGTTTCAGGTTGACACAAATATACACCGATGAGCCACAACATCAAGACAACATGTCTAGTGTCATGTTGGGCCCCTTTGTGCTGCCAAAACAACACTGACCCAGCATGTCATTAACTCCTCAAGACCTCTGGATGTATGCTGTGTTACCAACATATTTACAGATGCTCTTAGTCCTGTAAGTTGCAAGTTGGAGCCTATAGAGTACGGTGTAGTTTGTCCAGCACAACACACAGATGCTTGATCAGATTGAGATGTTCCTCAAACCATTCCTGAACAATTTTTGCAATGAGGCAGGGCACATTATCCTGCTGAAATATGCCACTGCCATTACAGGTAACTGTAGCCATGAAGTAGTGTACTTGGTCTGCAACAGAGTTTAGATGGCATGTACCAAAAGTGACAGTCACATGAATGCCAGTGTTTGCCAGTAGAATGTTGCCCAGAGCACCAAACTGCTCCTGCAAGCTTGCATACTCTCATAATAATGCTCTTTCTTTGGGTAAGTAATGAGCACACACCCATCCACTCACATTATGTAAAAGAAAACAGACTAGGCCAGTCTATTATTACACCATGGTCCAGTCAGCATGGGTAGCCTGGCTGTCAAACATGTCTAACTGCAATGCCCTGTGTGGTACGACACCTCTCTGTCATGGCCAAGCGCATCAATGAGCCTTGGGTTTACGACACCAAGTGTCTTGCATGCGAGAGGGAGGTAAACTAGTATGTGTAAAAAGAAACTTTTTCTCTCTCTCTCCCGCTCTCTCTCTCTCACACTCTCTCTCTCTCTCTCTCTCTCTCTCTCTCTCTCTCTCTTTAGCTCTCTCGCTCTCACTCTTTCTGGATCAGGTGTATTTACTGCCCTCGTTAGGCCCACACTGACAGCTTTACTCCAACAAAAATAAACCCTGTTTGTTACAACACTGTGAAAGGAATAAAATAGAAGGAAATGCTCTGCACAGTCCAAAAACAAACTGCATTGAGAACGTCATTACTCTTGTGGCCTTTTAGAATGCTCCAAACCTTTGCCCCACACATACATACATACATTTCAACCACATTTCTGGATTTGTGGTGGAGTTGTTCACTGTGTGCTGTGCTGTGTTATGTCTGGCCACTTTACTATTAAGGCTAAAAACTGAGGAAAGCATTCAAAAAGTGTTAAAATAGTAAACCTATCATAAAATGAAACCTGTCATAAATCTTTGTGGTAATTCCTGAACTGAATATCATTTCAAAATCATGTTTCATTTCAAAATCCTCTTTGGAGACCAAAGACCAAAAAAAGGTTCCTTTGCCGTTGTGCAGAGATTACTACAAATACATCCGAATATTCCGTCTTGGGAAATCAAGTCACCATTTGTTTTCTTGTCCAGTTCAGAAAAACAGAAAGAGAGGTTTGAAGTCGCACAATCACCACTTTGATCATGTGACGCCTGCCCTGCTGATGGTGACTGTAAGAGTCCCTGAGGTAGCATGTGGAGTCAGTAAAACAGGCTCAGAACTGTTGAATCCATATGGCACGGAAAGCTGCTTAGTGTAACACCCAAGCACAGCAGTAACACAGTTCTGCTTTTTATTCAAATATTTGTCAGCGCTCCTGAATGCTCTTAAATAAGCTTATATGCTGACTCATATTTGAGTTATGTCTGTCTAACATGCAGTTGTTGTGGCCACACTCTAGAACCAAAACAACCACCCTCCTTAAACATTTGCACACCGTCACATGGCACATTTCCAGAAAGTTTCCAAGCAAGGCCTGTCAGAGATGTGTCAACACCTTCATCTTCTTGTTTTTTCCTTATGTCTGCACTCTCCATCATAAGGGAGAGACAAATATTAGAACATGAACTCATATGCGCACAGACACAGTTTGGACAGCAGATGTGAACAATAGGGTGTCTTCATGCTCCGTGGGTCTAGGAGAAGGGACACTGGTAGCTTTGGGCAATCTCCACAAAATCACATGCACTGCTCAAAAAAGAGGTCTTTAACTCAAAGCCCACTTTGTCGATGCTGCTGCCTTAATGCCAGACGAGGGAAAGAGGTCGGTTGAGAAATAATATCAGGTTTACATAGGAGGCAAAGATTTGCATTTCAAAAATGTAAAAAAAAAAATATCAGCAAATTTATGATGCCAGGTATAGTTCTTGTATGACAGTATTTTGAACATAAAATTACATCAAGAATAAGTGGGGCAGTCATCACATTATGAATTTCCATGATCAGCCCACTGATCGATATTAGTTATCCATGTTATTTCATTTAATTCTATTATTAGTAGAAGCAGTATTATACATTTTTGCTTAAAAAAAAGATTTAAAAAAACACAACCATTAAACAACACACCAAAATAAAACATAGCATGCAGAGAAAGTAGTTTTTTATTAGTAGTTTCAGTACAGACTAAAAACTACTGATAATAAAATTACAGGGTAAAATGTGTACAAGAAATAATTTAGGGTGAACCGTATACTCACTGTCAAAACTTTACAAAATAAAAAGAGAAGACACATGTTCTGAAAACAATATAAATTAAAATAACGGGATTTTAGTCCAAGTAACATTGGACTCTTTCTACTGATCCACTAATCATGAAATGTTCACACATTGTAAAATAGTAACTGCAGATGATGAAAATGCTGAAAAATGATGATCGTTGAAGATTTTGATCAGACAGCAACAACAAATAGATGCACTACGTCCAGTTTTTTTTCTGTTTTAATTTGAGTGTGGCATTGTTACCTCTGTTTCTGTCACGTGCTACAGGACAACAGGGCATCAAAAGGAGTGGACCTACCCTGTTTTCCACACATCCTCTGTGATAGGCATGCTATCTATTCAAGTACGCTGTGAAAGGGGACAAAGTTCCTCCAGGACCACCGTGCAACACAAAGAGCAAAAACAGAACAACACAAGACTACATACTGTAAGTGCAGACAGAGGACAACACAGTGAAAAAGAATTTGCAAAACACAAGATCAAACAATACAATGGTAATAATATAAATACTGAATTAACTTTTTTCAGATATTTTTTCTGTTTGGTTAGACGTGTGGTTTGGCAACACCAATTAGGTGTCTGTATGTGTGTGAAGCTACGTGTGCATTAGCTCGCATCCAGCTGAAGTAACTCTCTAGTTATTAGCGAAGAGGACACACACACATTTGCTGTGACTTGCATACACACTTGTAGCGGGGTCATCCATCATGTGATTGAGATTGGGACTGATAAAATTGTGTAAAAAATAGTTTGCATAGCCCACAGACATGCGTGGGGCAGCTGCACAATCACATACAGAGGCCCTTGTGTCTGAGGACGGCGCTGTGCATGTGTGTGTGCTGTCTCGGGAGCCGAGCAGGTCTGGTTTCAAGCCTGGCCTCATAAAACAGAATGGATTGTTGTGACACAAATATGCACACAAATGCACTCGCTTATTTTCATGCGTGGAACTAAGGTGGTTTCATAAATTCTTGATGGCATCCACTATCTTGTGATCCCACTTCAGTGTTGTTTGTAACAGGTCCCTTAAGGAGGCACTGTTTTGACATGGAACATTATCCACAATGTATTCAGTGTTTCCAAGTGCACCTGAGGGCTCTATAGTGATATGATGGATCAGAGTTACCTCAACAGTAGCAAGCTCTCCCTTGGGAAGTGTATGTTGTGCTTAAATTTCAGGGTCTTAGATTGGAGGATAGACTTGTCTGGCCTGGGCATGAGAATCGATGAGTGGTGTTATGAGAGGATATTTATGTGGCTGTAAGAGGATGGGGTTAATCGTTTGAAATGGTCTGATTTAATTTACATCGAGATCGTGTTCCTCCTAAAGCCAACCACCTGACCCTTCCATCGACCAGCTCACTCCAGAAGCATCTGAAAATGTACACAAACTGTTGGTAAGAGTGTGTGTGTGTGTGTGTGAGGGTGTGCATGTGATGTAGCACTTACAGTTTACAGTATTTCAAATAGTGGTAGACAGTTAAGGCCCTCAAGGTCTTAACAAATGCAAATGAAAGATAAAAAGCAGGCTCACAAAGCCATGCAGGCTTTTACCTTCAATGTTGTATTTGTCTATTTAATGTATTATTACTGTACAATGTTATTTTTACATTGTTTTTTTTTTTTGTTTTTTTTTTTGTTCATTTGGTTTTTTTTCTTTGATTTGTATTTCTCTAATAACTTATTTATTTTGCTTTATCCCAATTTCTTTTTAGAATTTCTTTACATATGCAACACCCATGTGAAAGCATCTGCCTGTACCTGACCAGTTTCTGTTTCTCTGGCTTCATTTTTTTTCTTGTTTTTATTATTTTCACTTTGAACCTTTGCCTACAACTGTATATGTCAAAAAGTGTCTTCTAAAAGGGAATTTAGATATTTCAACATGGATTCATTACTG
>JBBMFX010000148.1:10251449-10273902 GCA_037832545.1 Rhabdalestes septentrionalis | reverse complement strand
TATATATCTCAAAGCATTAAAAGTAGAATAAGACAATACAAGATGATCAAGCCTAATAATAAATGTCATATTTATGGGTATAAAGGCCCCAGCTCTGGTCTCTGGAACAGCAGAACTGTGTCCTCAGGATGATGGGCCTCAGTACCTGATATCACTAATACTCTTTTGGCTGCATTCAATCAAAACAGCTGAAAATGAACCTCTATTTGAGTGTTGAAGCATTGTCCATTTCCATGTGTCTCAGAGAAAACGCCTGATCACCTTTACCCTCCAAGTTTGGTACCATTGTGTGACCTAGCTAACAGGAGAAATCAGCCTGACCTGTATAGTAAAATCTTTAAATATTCTGATGTTCCTTTATAAATGAAGGACCAAACAGGTGAAACGGTTGTACACAAACGAATACATAATTTATCTTAAATTTTGTTCTGTTGTTGTGGTTACACACATTAGTTCCTGCTTTGCACTTTTTTAGGGTTGTCTCTCATTGAGCAAGCCTCTCATTTGTAGGTAAGTGAAGTGAAACCACAAATATGAAATCCACTGACCCACCATCTAACCCACCTTAAACTTGCCTCAGAGATCAATATAAGCCATGACCAGCAAAAAAAAACTATGATAAAATAGAATACAATTAAAATGCTCCACAATACGTATGTTGACAATGCATCCCAGGTTCCTCCTCATAGAGCTGCTGCAAGGGAAAGGGTGGGTACTGTGAGTAATCAAAATAATAAGCTATAGTTTCTTCTGTGCTCATGCTTTTGAGTACATTTTGCTATTATTATAAAATAATATTAAATCTATGCTGATGCTGTGTGTGTGTGTGCGCAGCAGGCCATCAGGTATCCGTGCACCATATTTAACACAACAATGATTAGCAAACAAATTGCTAAATTACTGCAGTGAGGATGAGACAGCACATAGCTTAGGGGGAGCCACAAACCTGATTAGAAGTCATGCATCTCAGAGTCCTGTTGTCCTGAAAAAGCTTCCACTGTGTACTGTAGCCTACGGCCATTCCAACCCATGCAGTGTTTAAAATCTCACTCACACACAATCTCACAATTGTAATTTACACATACAGTAGCTATTAATTTTTGCATTCAGCATAAATCTGAACCTTTCATTCCTTGAACATTCCCCTTAAGCATCAGTGAGCATTGATGGTTCACTCTCCGTGATCAGAAACAGGGCACTGTCTTGTTAGAGAGGTTTTAAAAGGAAATCAAAGAAAATCATGAAAAGTAATCAAACTTGTTGATAAAAAACACCAACAATAAAGAAATATATTGTTGTCATGATCACTGTTTTGAACAAACTGAAATGTTCACAGCAACCTGCAATTATCTCTGCTTACAGTCAAAGCTTTGAAGTGCTGCACTTTATCCATTCTATCAACAAAACATGACATTAAAGTAGGTATACCTGGTAACAAGCTAGATATTCATAAATCTCCTGTAAGCACCTTTAAGTAAAAAAAAAAAAAGGTACACTATGTGGAAAAAAGTATTGGGACAAATTCAAATGTACTGACTTCACATGGAGTTGGTTCCACCTTTGTAGCTATAACAGCTTCCACTCTTCTTGGAAGGCTCTTCAAAAGCTTTCGGAGTTTCTGTCGGAAATCTGTGCACATTCAGTGTATTAATGCACATATTTTAGTAATGTTAGACTTGAAGGCGTGGCTTGCAATCTGTGTTCCATTTAATCTGAAAGGTGTTGGATGGTGTTGGAACTCATCCAGCCATGCTTTTATGGACTTTGCTTTGTGCATTGGGTTACACTGAAACAGAAATGGTTCTCAAACACAAGGCCAGAAGCATGGAGATGTCCAAAATGTCTTGGTATACTTGATTTTACTCATACCTGTGGCAGCACCATACCTGTGGCAAAGGGTATGTTTGAAACACACAAAGGTGTCCCAGTATTTTTGTCCATTGAGGGTATCTCTGAACCCGCAATATACAGACCAGAAATGTTAACTGAATGTCTATCCAGTCATCAACTGCCTGTTTTTTTTAACCTAAAATGGGGCTACGTAGACTACGTAGAGATTATTCCTTATACTCGACGGAAAAATCTCCCATTTAATTTTTTTGCATCAGGAAGTGTAAACTCTGAGAGCAATATTGCATGTTTATTTAGCACTGCATCTCAGGTGATTCTTATGAAAATGCTGATTAGAATGGAAAGTAGCTTTACACAAGAGTGTAACACGATTTTATGGTTTTACACCACTGCATTACAGCAGTTTTTATCATGCTTAAACTGATTTTATTACTTTATATCGACACAAACTGAACAGGAGATGTCAGGAAATGAACTAGGTGAAATAAAACAAGAATCAGGAAAAGAAAAACACAGGCCTCACCTCTGCTCTGCTGCTGGGGTCAGTGCTAACTATTAATTAAGTGCATTAATTAATCCGTGTATTGGAAGTGTCTAATCTACTATTAGTTTCTGGAGCAGATATCTCTTGTTAAAAATAAAGCTTTTACCAGTGACAGCCCCCTGACCATAACTGATCATCCTGTAAAGATTCTTGCTGTCTCTGCTTGATTTAGACTTGCTGTGGCAAGGCAGCAGGAATTCCCCCTTAATCAGTGCCTTTTGTAAAGACACTCTATCTCATTGTTCAAGTCCATCGAGTCCTAAATAGAAAGAAAAATAAATGGCTTTGCTGTTAGAACAAGAGCAAGAGTTTGTGCTTAATGTATGTCTCAATCAATACTATCTCACTCTGTCACTGTGTTCTTGCTCTCTCTCATCAGTTTAAAACATAGTTTGTAAAAAGGAAATCTGTGTTTGTGCAATGTATATATATTGAAGATTTTATTTTAGCAATAAGTGTATTGGAAATTTCCCTGTAATCTTTCCTTTCCAAATTTCAGGTGTATTTCCTTACAGCCACTTTAAATGTATTTCTAAAAGCTCATGACCCGGTTTTATTATATGGATGAAAAGCACTTTTGCTGCTGCCTTCAATAGCTAATAAAAGCCTTCGGTTTTGTTCCTCTAGGAGCTTTTTAATGCAGGGATCATAGTCCCTATTAGCAGATATTATCAGGACTTGAACGGAAATTAATCATCAACTCGAACGACTTTTATGGAGTATAAAAAAACAGGTACTTTTGACACCTTGCAATGTGATCTGTGAGAAGAGCCAGGCATCCCAAGAACTAAGCAAATATATAGATAGATAGACAGACAGACAGACACACACACAGATAGATAGATAGATAAATAGATAGATAGATAGATAGATTGATAGATAGATAGATAGATAGATAGATAGATAGATAGATAGATAGATAGATAGATAGTTGAATGAATGAATGAATGAATGAATGAATGAATGAATGAATGAATGAATGAATATAAATATACATAGTTAAATAGATAAATAAATGGATAAATGTCCCGCCCATTTTCTCAGCTCCCCAATAACACATGACCGCTCTGAGTTAAAAACAGCGCTGGCCCTTTAAGACTGACGCGTCTCCACCCGCTGAACGAGCGTCGCGCCTCTGAAACTCCACAGCATTAACCAGGCTACAGAGTGGACACACACGCATACACACAGTCACACAACAGCACATCCCCACACACGCGAAATAGATGGAATTATAACTATGGAATACCACTGGGTACTGCTGTGTGTCCTGCTGCAGTTTTTTTTCAGGCCAGGTAAGTCAGTCATATCTACCTGTGATCGGGTCTCAGAAACTTCAGGAGTGTGTGATAGAGAGAAGTGTAGCAGCACTTGACTCCTGTTATGGCTTAGACCTTACACATTACTCCAAACGTGGTAGTTTAAGTCACTTCAGTCTCTCTAACCCGTTTGCTTTAGGCTGATACGTGTTAGAGAGGTTCCCGCGATCTTCTTGTTTGTGATTAGCAGCGTATTATCGCAGGTTGTTCTTCTGTTTATTCTTCTCATATTAGAAGGTGTGAGAAGATGATGATGATGATGATGGTGATGTTGAGGATGACAATGTTGCGATGTCCCGTGTGAAAGTACTCCTCTGAACACGGCCAGTGCTTCTTTTTATTTATTTCATATTAAACAGATCGTTTTTCATTCGGTGAGACTTTGTGTTTATTTATCTCAGGTCAAACTTTACTTAACTTGTTGCTTTCGAGGTTCGCTTAATGATCCTACTTCTAAATATGTTTGAGCTGTCTCGTCTGTCTCTCCAAGTCACTGGAAGCCAAAGAGGGAAACCGTATCTGTGTGGATGAGGACAGTAACGGATAGGCTCGACTGCTGCTCTTAATAATTCATTAAACACGGAGAGGGAAAAAAACAGGCGTCCAGTCCCTTTAAACTCTCTATATATAAATATATTTATATATATACATCTGTTTATAAATACAGTATATGAGGCGTTATTGTCAGAAGTAATGGCATGCATTGTGTTGGGCGGGTGATAAGGTACCAGTGTAAACGGCCGTTGTTGACGGTAAGCAAACGAGGGCTGTGAAACAAACGCTCTCACGATTTATTATTAACTCGGTAGGATTGAAGCCCGTGTATCTCGACACGCATGGACACGCCTGAGGTTCGTTTTCGTGCTTATACTCATGGATAGCGCAATCAAACAGTTTTCCTGACAGTTTCAGTGGAAGCACGCAAATGAGAGCCACTTTTGCATACAGTGGTGGAGTCTGTTTGAAACTCAGAGGAGCAACAAGTGCTGTGTCTGAAACATAACAGACACGGAGCTCGTAAAGCAGAGGCGCGCCTGTTAGAGGGCGCTCCCCTGCCAGGAGTGCTGGAGGCGCGCACGCCTCTGCTGTTTTTATCGTTTTGCTAGGACCCGGTTGATGGAAAAATAAAAACACATTTGATGAAATGTGCTTGGTCTCAACACAGATCATTTTATTTTTGCATTTATCGGAAGTAAACCTATGATTTCACCTCAGTAGATTTGGTTGAATGGCAAAACACGGCAGCAGTTACCTTCAATAATAGAAGGCAACGGGCTGACACCATGAATACACACTGTGGAGACCATTACACCAGCAGACTTTCACGACATTGTATAGATTTTAATACGGAACTGGCCCCTCATTGTGCCCAACCACACTGTAGAACATTTATCAGAAAAAGAAGAGCAAGTTCCTGTTCATCCCAGAGGTGATGAATGGGGTTGAGGTCAGGGCTCTGTTTGGGTCAGTCAAGTTCTTCCATTCAAACTCATTCAGCCATGTCTATATGGAGCTTGCTTTGTGCCCTGGGGACAGCCATGCTGGAAAAGAAAAGACTTTTCCCCAAACTGTCCATGAAGTTGGAAGCAGGGTGTTGTCCAAAATGTCTTGGTGTGCTGAAGCATTAAGATGGAAATAAGAGCCCCAGGCCAAATCCTGAAAAACAGGTGTATCTCAGTACTTATGTCCATATAGTGTAGAAATGTCATGAAATTACTACAAAAGTACAAAACATCTTGCATAAACATAGGAACGTTTTTCTGGGTTCCATCTGTTCATAATAATTACATGGTTGCCTCATGCAAGACAGTTGGCCATGCCTTTATTTACATGTGTTGATGTCTTAATTATTATAAAGTGGGAGGCTTTTATCAGCCTAAATATTCATCTGTTGTGTAACAGTCTTTTGACAGCCACAATGAAATGCTTCTCAAGATGATACTCTAATGGTTTAATCAACGTCTGATCTGTTCTTGCTCTTCCTGCTTTAAATATTAAGGAGAGGGACAGAATATCTGTATGTGAGGTGGGGGTTGGGGTGCCTGGGTGCATGTACATGTGTCAGTTGCCTTCTCTTCAGTAAAGGAATTTAATCTTTCTCTTACTTTTAGCCAATTGCTTCAGAGTTTCTATACAGGACGGAAGCTTATTAAGTGGATGTGTTGAATCAAGCATGGCAACTCTAGGCAACTATAAAACCAGGTGTCAGAGAAGCTGGTTTAGAACGCTGTATTTCTGCATCACGTTGTTTTGAAGCCGATCTTTCACTGTTGAATTGCATGTGGGAGCAAATCTGGCTACCTGGCCAATCAACATCACTGCTGCGTGCCCATCAGCATTCACTGCTACAAAAGGCTGCACACTTTCTGTTGTGTTATCTTGTTTTTTCCCCTTCAGGCAATTGTATTTCTTGTTCAAACATGTTTTCGCTGCCAAAAGTCAAAGGGGCATCATTATGAAAGTAGAACATGAACTCAAACAAGCAAACTTCTGCACCTGAGTGTGTGTGAGTGTTCCTACTCTCCAAGGTTTGGTGTGAATGCCTGAAGTCTTTTTTCAGAAAAGCAGATGAGCGAGCTCTCTGTAAGAGCAGTATCACCTCTTGGGTTTGTTGCTCTCTCTCTCTCTCTCTCTCTCTCTCTCTCTCTCTCTCTCCCTCTCTCATTCTCTCTCCCTCTCTTTGTTCTCTGCAGGTCTTCACACAACTCTCATTGTTCAAGCATCCATCCTTAGCAGGAGGAATAATTTATATGAATGTAATTGTTGAAGACTAAACCTTTTATTTCTTTATTATTTGGTCATATAAAATAAGTGAAAACACTCAACAGTTTAACACCAAGAAAGTGTAAGGGGGCTTGTTGAAATGTTGTGACTTCTTTTCATAACAAAACCATAAACAAGTAAATACTAGTACATTTTTTGTCATAATTTTCATCATCAATATCATAGTAATCAATTCTTTTAATAAGTCTTAATCTATAACTATATTCTATATTCATTTACAATGGGAATTTATTTATTTATTTTAATGTTTAATAGAGAATCCTGATTTCAGTCAAATAGACTGCGCAATCATTATCCAAGTCTGCACTGGAATGATGAATGCATTGAATTCATTTTCTTTCAAATGTGCAGTTTGTACAATACAATGACATCATGTATTAAATCAAATGTATCTTGTCTTATATCGATTTGAATTAAGTCATGGATTGAATAGTGTTCAATCCATAAAATAATTTTCAGTGTTAAATCAAATTTTTTTTCCCCCTGCATTTCTACCTTAACTTTTGGCATAAAAATGTAGCAATGAAATGTGGTCTAGAAATGGTATAGGTCACTTTGTGATGCTGCTTTTCCCAGCTTCAGGGGTTGTCATTCTCCATTGTTTACTGAAAACCATCACAGAGCCATATATCCAGGTTGAACAACAGTAGGCTACAGGAACAAGTCAGTGTTCACAATAGAACATTTACTGTAAACCAGGAACCTGTGAACGAGAGTAAACACACCAGCAGCACATAATCTTTGTGTGTGCATACACTGGACGTACCTGGTGTTGACTCTCTCACTCTCTTTCTATCTTTTTTTCTATCTATCTCTCTCTCTCTCTCTCTCTCTCTCTCTCTCTCTCTCTCTCTCACACACACACACACACACACACAAACACACACAAACGGTTGGCCGTTTCTTACACAGCTTCACCTTTCTCTCTTATGTCCTCCACCCTTCAAACTAAGTATGATGTATTGGAAAGCTCTTAAACATTATGGCAATATAACCAATAGCACAGCCATTGGCTGACAGATTATAAATCTTCTCACAAATTCTTTTTTGAGGAAGTTGTCTCACTGAATGCAATTTACAATGGTTATTTTCTTTGGCTATGTTTTTTTTTCTTCTGTGTGTGTTCCAAATTTTTTTTTTTTTTTTTTTGCTGGGGGCTTTTTGGAAGTGCAAAGCCAAACAGATTTCCTTGAAATTCACCTGTTTGACTAGTTTTCACAGACATTCTACTAAAGTGAACAGCCACTGTAGACCGTTTGCTGTGTACTCAAGAGTTGCTGTCGCTGCAAAGGTCTCTGTTTGCGTTTCAGTCATATCAAAAAATGTACATGTTTTTAATCTACATCCTTGATATCCTTCCTCATCCTTCTGTGCAAACATTCAGATCCGTAATAGGATGACACCTTCAGTTCATCTTGGATGTAGGCCATTGAGTTCAACCTTTTAACCGACCAGTTTAACAAAATGATATAAATAATATATTTTAATGCGCCAGAGGTGAATACCCATCCCCATTTTAGTGATAAGTTGTTTTATTATGTCCACTCATTCGAGAAGTGGAGAAATAAAGGTCATTGTGTGGCAGTCTGTTAAAGAGGGATGCGAGGGAATTGTTAGATTGGAGATGCTGCAGGGAATTCTTCGGGGAAAAACCAAGCAAGTATGCAAATGTGCCTTAAACAGTTTGGGTGTGTCTACCTGTGGTGAGCTGCCATTTTTTTGTTACTCTGAACCTGTCATTCTGTGATGGCTTATGATCTTATAATGCATCAGTGCAATGCTATGCCTCAAACCGACTGTATATTTAGATTCTGTTCAGTTATAATATTATTCAATAGGGATGCACCCAACACCGTTAAATGCCTGATGCCATTTTATTTATAGCCAAATTGGTCTATTAAATTGTTCCATGTAAAGTTAGTAGTGACTGACTGTTTAGTGCAGTGAGTCATGTGTAATTATGTTTTGATGTCTTAGTAGTGGTGTAGCAACAGCATTCAAAAGAATATGAGTGCATTCACCTGCCTCACAGCATGATTCAAACTCAGATCAGCCAAGATAAAAAGAAGTTGCGGGTTGTGTTGATTCTGACCGTGCACAACTTAATGCGGCCCATATAAAATGGTCATATAGAAATACAGAAATATAGCTTTTTTTTTAGTGTTTTTGTTATTGCCCATACTTTATGTTCATGTAAATAAGTAGTAATTAGATAGTCCTGTAAATATGTATTTGGCGCAGTGATAAAATACTCTCGAAATTTTACCAAATTAACATTGTATCATATTGTATTAAAATGTTAATAATACTTAAACCATATCTGAATCTGAATCTGAGATTTTTCCCCCAGGGTCTAGTGGTCTGATTGTGCCGATTAATTTACAGTCATTTTGCCTGTAAACATATTCACCTCTCAGACATGTGATGACATTTAATTGAGGTTATTATAATTAGCATAGTCCCTGATTGTGCTGCTCTATATTATATGGGATAGCAAAATATATCTTTCTTCAGCTATCATGTTAAATTTTCTATTATATGTGTATTGTAGTGTGTAGTTGTTCCCAATGTTTTTTTGATTAGTGGTCCGATTTGTGATTGTTTTTAATCAGGCAGTACCAGGCCCATCATATCCCCGGACCAACCCACACTTACCGTACCATTGAGTGGTAATCTCTTCCTTCGCTGCCAGAGCGACGGGCCAGTACGGTGGACACGGGAGGACCGTCCGGGACGGAATCTGAAGGAGGAGCTCAGGCAGGGCAACACATCAACCATTCATGTGTCCTCAGCCACGCTATTACAAATGGGCAGATATGTGTGCCTACAGGAACACTCGGGAGAGAGGAGCTCCATCTATGTGTATGTTCAAGGTAAGTAGAACTCTTAAGTGTGTATGAGAATTGATTCTGTATTTTCATGTGTGTGGGCAAGAGAGTGTATCTATTTATCTAGGCATCTTAGTGTCTTAGTGTCTGTATGTAGTCCTAACATGTCCATTCTCCAAAGGCACTGATCAGCTGCATAGACCAAGAAGTGCAAAAACACCCCAGGCTTACAGTCAAGCACGCACCCTCACCAACACCCACTCATTTTTCTGCTCTTTTTTATCTCAGATATGGTCATTCTTAAGTGTTAGCTGTAGCTCTACTCCAATCTTCCAAGACTACTGAGTAGGCTTAGTTCAGCATACAATAGACACCATAACAACCACATTTCGAAAGTGAACTTCCATGTGCTCTTCAAATCTCTATGTGTGCAATCACATGTTGGGTTCTGTTTTGTGCTTCTGTTGTGTTTTGTGGTTGAGGGTACCTGCTCTCTTTTTCTCGTTTGGTCTATCCTGTCGCTGTGTACTCCATCCACTTTCTCTGTCATTCTCTTTTCTTGACTTTCCATCTTTCTATTTCTCATGTGTTGTCATGTCTTAATCTAAGCCCCTCGGTTGTGTTTCATTGGTTTTTCATTTAGCCTTCCTCCCAGCAGATCCTGACAACGCCTTCAAGAGGTCATTCATACCGGGCGTCATGGCAGCAGCAGGCGATGCCGCCTCTATTCCATGTCTGGCTACGGACCCCAGCATGGCCAACCTGAGATTGGATACATGTGATGGGCGCCCCCTGCCTTCTGGGATGAGCTATACTGCCAGCACAGAGACGGGGATCACCATAAGCAATGTCCAGCCTGCCTATGAGGGTTGCTACGTCTGCCTGGGATCCCTTAAAGGAAAAGCAGTCAGATCTATAGAATATCAACTCAACGTGCGACTAGGTGAGAAAGAGAGAGAGAGAGAGAGAGAGAGAGAGAGGGAGAGAATGATAGAATGGGAGAGAGAGAGAGAGAGAGAGAGAGAGAGAGAGAGAGAGAGAAGGACAATAGTTGTAGTCTCTTTCTGCTGCTCTTCTACATATAAAAAGAAATATTAGTTCCAGTCCGAACAGAGCACAGTTTGGGGATTTTCCCTGCTTGAACATGCTTGATTCACTGAATTTACTTATTCATGTTACTTATCCATCTATATCCTTTACAGGACCTTCTCAACTTCTTGAACTTTACCAAGATACAATTCGGTTTTGTGAAAGTACCAAAATTTGAGTGCTTCATTCTATTGAATTAAAAAAAAAAATCTTTTTATTACTGCTTCTCAAATCGAATTTGATACCGTTCTGTAAACTTTGCAATAGTTTCTGTGAAAGAATGTTTGTGGAAGTACCAGGTTTAAATAAGGTGTTGGAGGAAAGAAGTCACCAAAGTCTGTTGTGCCCTATTTCTCCAGGACCAACTGGGGGTTCTCTGTTGCTGACTTGATGGTAATCCTCTGTTTTGGTTTGTTTGGTTGTCAGTTCCAAATGCTACCCCACATATTGTCCTGTATCAACCCAGGAGAGTGATTCTGACTCAGGGCCAGAGGCTCAGCCTTACCTGCTCCACCTCTAATGTGAACAGTGACATTATGATCAGCTGGGTCTGCCCCACTGGAGTGGTAAGAAGAGTTACATTCTCTTGTGCATGCCTGTAATATCAAAATAAATGCACAGCAGATTTCATGGAATGTCCCATCTGTATTTAGCATAAAAACTATCTAATTATGAAATGCCAGCCATCAGAATGCACATAACTCAGTAAAAGCATTTACTTACTTTTGCTCTGTAGCAGTGTGTTGTTAAAAGAGCTTGGAAATATTTCAACATTTTTGTGGACTTGGAGAGAGACACTATTAGACTTGCATCTCATCAGAGCAGTGTAAAACTTAGGATAATGCATTATGAGGTGTCTTGACTAGGTACAAGACCATATATTATGGAGCAGGTACCAATAATCAATTCTTAGGAAGCTGTAGAGCTTTAAAAAAGGCCAGACATCCAGTGGGGTCCAAGTGACGCTTGCCGCAGTCAACAGTATCTGAAAGTGTAGAATCATATCTCTGTATGACTCACTTTGTTTTTGAAGCCTTCATTGATGTAGAGATCATGATACAGTAACCATGTGGGCAGCTGTTAGTGCAGCCAGACAGGCACCCACACATTTTTCTCTGAATCTGAGGCACACATTTTTATTTCTACAGGTTGCGTCTGTGCAGCGAACCTCTCGTCTCTTGACCGAGCCTATCTCACATGAACGCACAGCAACACTTCAAATAGCAACTGTAACGATGCAGAACACTGGAAGCTACCGCTGTGAAGCCATGAACAGCAGAGGGATCAGTGCAGAGACAATTTGGGTGGATGTTCTCAGTAAGACTGCTTGTCATACAACACATAAAAACAACAAAAGCGTAATGTTTAGAGTGTAATAAGGTGCGTTTCAATACCAACATTAGATTCCATGTCAAGTAGACACATTCCGAACATGCACAAGGGAGACTAATTAGTGGTTTAGGATGGATGGTGCTGACAGAAATTGGAAAATGTTGCAGAACAGCTATGCACGGGGGAGACTCAGCAATGGCTGAGAGCTATGAGGGCCGCAGAATACTTTCAGTTTTAGCTATCACTTTAATTCTGAGTCACTTAGTTTTGTGTTTATCCTCTAAATTAGTGTTGTTTTAGCATGAGGACTGGAACCTTAACTGACACATGTGGTAATTTTGGCCTGTCGAATAAGCTGTCGGTTGTTTGGTTACAAATCTGCTGTTCCGACACCAGAGAACATGTCTGACTTCAGATATTCTGACACCAGTCGATTTTGCTCTCTCAGATTATAGTTTTCATCGTCCAGCCTTGTTCCAACAGAGCACTTGTTAGTCGTGTTTTGTGGTGTGTAGCACTGTTTGTATGTTTAGCCTGCTCATTAAGCTAATGTTAAGTTATCCATGCAGGCTAAAAAATACGAGCACCACCGGACAGGTTTAATTCCACATTTATGTCCCTCCCCTATTGTTCTACTTTACTACATTGGTATCTGAGTCACTGTCATCTAAACAGGTTTTGGTGCTGTAGTTAGCCCGAATCCAAAAGGTTTTGTGTTGTCTGGAACTGTTTTCATGCTAGCTATGCTAAAGCAAACCAGCTAATTTCTCCAAGTCAGCTGCAGTGTTTAATGTTTGCCAGTTGTATATAGACAGAATTATTGAGTGATGGATTTTACAATTTGGAACAATTTGGAAAGAGAACTAAACTTAAAATAAAGCAGGACAAGACTACACAAAAGTGACATAAACACCTTTTCACCTCTTGTTATGTTCTTTTCAGATTATCTTTCTTTTGAGACAGACTGAAAGTCTAGAATCCATATTGCACTCTCCTTATCTAATTGCCAGTGATATCTTAAGCGTGTACAAGTTGAACTGGCATTCTAATCAGTCAAATGGTATTTTAAACATGGGAACCTGATCCTGGTTTGGAAAGAGTTGAATTAGGAGTTGAATCTGCCTGGACAGAACATGGGCATGTGTGTGTCTTAGGTAAAGGATTCATTAACCTGACCCGGGTTGAAAATGGGACGTGGAGGGTGCGGGAAGGAGAGAGCCTGCAACTGCGTTTGGAAATGGAGGCTTACCCCAAACTACACACGTACTCCTGGACCTACAACAGACAGCATCTCAGCAATACAACTGAACACGTCATCATCACAAACTCAAATGGCAGCAGGTACAATACTCATACATCATATAAGCTAAAAGGAAATCTTGTCTCAGTGTATCAAAAGCAAACCTAAACAGTAACTGCTTGCAAAAATTATTTTGCCATATTGTGTTCAAAAGAAATAATGAATAGGGATTTAAAAATCTTTTCAGGATTACCGATGACCATAGTCCTGTATTAACATTATTGCAGTTGACTGGTGTGCAAGAGATGACACAGATGTTTTATTGTTGTTTTTTTTCCAGATATAGCAGTGAGTTAAAGCTAGTACGTTTAAAAGTATCTGAGAGTGGAGTCTACACCTTTATGGCCACGAATGGTGATGCGACAGTCCATCAAAAGTTTGAAGTTCATGTGATAAGTAAGTTAGTGTACTTACGCAAAGGAGCAAATATTTGACTTTTCTGTTATATGAAAGGAACCAGTGGGCAGTTTGTTCTGCTCCATTCAGTCAGGTTTTTCTCAGCATTGTTTTTCTCTGTTTGCCGCTGCCATATAAAAGAATTCATTAACTTTTGTAGTCAGTTTCAGCCTGTTCATAGCTTTACAAAGCAGCACTGAGCAAACACTGAGAGGTGATAATCATATTTTAACTTTGACAATTTTTTCATTCTGTATTATTCAAAGCATTAAGCCCACTATTATGCAGAGTATTATCCCAGTCACATTAATATTATTTGCTCTATATTTGCTCTACTATAAGATAAATTACTGTAAGTACTGGAAAAAAACTGTACTGTTGCTGTAAACATCCTGGACATATAATTAGTATTTGAAGTTTAGCGAAACAATTTTTCTTACAGCTTGCCTTTGTTCTCTATGTGTCGACAAGGTCTCATGTGGAAACAAAAGTTACTAAATTGTTATTAAGCTTAAATGTTCTGTACAGCTAAAAATGGATGACCAACTAACCACTGGTTTGATTCTCAGGTAAGCCAGCAATTGTGTCACACGAGGGGCCAGTTGATGGACAGGTACGCTGCGTGGCCGAGGGTTATCCTACACCTCAGATCACGTGGTATTACTGTGATCAGCCTTATTCAAGGTAGGGACCCACCTTTGGAACATAGTAATCACCCCCTGTTTTTTTCTATGACTACAAAATTAAGTGTGAGGGTTGTTTTTAGAACATCACACGGCACAGCAGGCCAGTGTTTGGACACTATATATCTTTTCATTACTATTTCTATATAAATAAACACTAATGATTATGCTTTACTTTTGAAAATCAGCATATTACAACTTCTTATGCAAATCACTGTGTTAAAGTGATGGTGACCACACTAAAGTTAAATTGTGCTTGAAAGTGCATGTTAAGATATTTAATTTTGTAAGGGACTAGAGCAGGTCTACCAGCAATTACATTTTACAGGTTCTTTATTTAGCCGAGGTGAGCCAACATCATGACGTTGCACAGATTAGCTAATCGGCTAACATGATGTTTGATGATTGGACAGAGCGGATTAACTCTGTCATTGGTGGAATGAAGTAATTTGACTCTCTTGTGATTGCAACGTTGAACTCGTAATTGGTTACTGACAGCCATGTGATGACATGGGAACAGTGGGTTCTTTAGGGGATGACACAATGCAGCGTGAACACCTGGTGTTAATGGAAACACCAATCCATATCTTAGCAGATAGTGAGTCATCAACTATTGTCCAATCACTTCTTAAGCATGATTATGTGAATCCAGGATAACCTACTCATCCACATCCCTGCTCTGGATCTTTTTGGATCCTATTGAGGGGTTTAGGAATTATTCTTATTTTTATGCATCTATTGTCTAGATGCATGCAAAAAAATCCTCAGCAACTAAAGAAATATACAGTTATCGAACAAATGCATTGTTAAAAACAGCTTTTGCTCACTTACACTTGATATACCACACCTTAGGATGCTGTTTATCTTAAAAACTGTGGTGTGTATTTTTTGTGGTTTTGAATGAACTATATTTAAATGTGCAAATGCAGTCATGTTTATGGGACAATGTTTTGTGGACTTTTCCAGATAATTTAACCCAATATGGAGTAATATTGTTAACAAAAGGTAACTCCAGGTCTTTTGTCACATCTAGAGTTTTCCATTAAAAATATATTCTCTTAACATTCTGTGGCACATTTATTTGGAAATCTGTCATTTATTTAAAAAAGAACACTCCTTGGTATCTGTACAGTGTATTACTTTAGTCAATATTTTGTACATAACCATGTAAAGCAGAGGTGTCACACTGGATTCTTGACTAGCCACAGCTCCACCTTTAGAAGCCATTGTCACACATTATGAAAGTAAAACTTGCCTGGCAAAGTAGCCTGTTCTTTTGGACAGAAAAGCATGTGGCAACATAAAAACAACATTTGGCATTATTTAGAAACAAAAAAGAGGAGGGTGTGCTTAGGTGTCCTAATGTCAGTCATAGTACCAAATTTTCATGATACACCAGAGGTACCCCAACTTAATAATTTAATCCTGAAATAAACTGACAAACACTTTTCTCGTGATCTGACTTAGGTGAGTTTAACAAGGCTGCACACCAAACTATGGTTGAGTCATATCTGTCGTTGTTTTGGAAATTTAGATTATTTTGGAAATAATAAATTACCGTACAGTTTCTGACACCACTGAATTGTATTTACATTAGCAGTTAGGTAATGCTATCATGCTAAAGCTGTAAAATACCACCCTGAGGACCCAGCACAACATTCTGAATATCTCACCTGCCTAACCCAAATAATGTTGTATAGATGTTTTTATTTATTGCTGTGTGCTTCACTGAATGTGCATTGATCATGTGATACCTCAGGTGTTCTAATTTACTGAATGCCACTCAAGAGGAAGAGGATGTCGTCACAGTAACCATGACCAATCCACCCTTTGGGAAGGGAGCGGTGGAGAGTCGCCTAAATATCACCAAAAACAATTACCCCACCCTGGAGTGCGTTGCTTCAGCCGACGGCGAGATCGTCTACACATTGTTCTCCATCAGTGGTGAGTACTGACACAATCAGACATGCCCAAACAACTCACATAACTTTCACCTTAGTTCGGGAACCCTACTGAGGGTGGTAGGATCCCATCTGTCTCCTGGAAAGCACTTTCATGCTTCTGTTTTAAATGCTTTTTTTGTTGTTGCATGTGCTCATTCCACTGTGTTTAATAAACTGCATGTAACAAGTAAAACAGCTTGTAATAATTTGGTTTTTAAAAAAAACTTACCCCTTTGTCAGTGGGACTGATGCTAATTGAGAGCTGGCAGGAGTCTGGGTATATCATGCAACTGAAATGATGCTGATTGGTCCCCTGTGGCTTCCACTCAGCACTGGTTTTCCGTTTTGGGTGAGGTCTACTTAAGGCATGAAGGTTTTGCAGTAATTTGCTCCAGTGCTGACGCGTTTTTTTTGGTCCCTGTTCAGAATCTCCTGCCGTGCTAGGTGTAGTTCTGTGTTACAAATTGTCCACTACATTGAAATCACTGTCCCTTCTGCGTCATTGTTAGTGTGATTGTACTAGATATCACATTACTCTTCTTCTTAAGTTTTATTTTCATTATTATTATTTGGAACCTCTTCTCCTCCTTCAAATTTTTGAAATATTGGAAAGGATCCATAGTTAAAACATCTATTAATAACCGGGGAGTATAACGTTTTGATCGGTTGACCTGAGACCATGAATTGATTAAAAAAAACATTTTGTGGTATTATATGGGGAGAGAGGGCTGACGGTGTGTCAGAAAGACATTCTTTGACTACAAAAGGCCAGACAAGGACAAAACATGGAGAAACTGCAAAACACAAAGCAGACTCACAAACAGAATTGAATACACTAAAGCTCAGGCTAGCCGTAAGAGAAAGATTTTTGTTGTAGTTTAAATATATAATCAGTCAGTGAATATACTGCCTCACATCCTAAACCATAAATGGCTTGGTAAGAGCCAGCGAGTTCACACACCTCTCTGTGGTATGGTGGTGGGGCACCGGACAATGAATAAAAAAAAAATTGCCCTTAAAACCAACTCTTTGGTGTCTCCATCACTGATTATATAGCAACCAAGCAAATCACAAATTTTGTTTTTATACATCGTTCAGGAGTTATGCTTCATTGTATTTCTCTCAGGTTAGTCTGTTTGCGTGTCTGGTCTGGCCTGGGCCATGGCTGCCAAAGAGCTTTTAGCCCCATCTGCTCTTGGTTTCCCAGTAATTGTTGAACATCTCACAAAGGAAATGTCCCAGATCTGCTGCTCTCTCCTCTTACCTGTTGTTTGTGCCATGTATAGCCTGGGTAGCTGCAGGTAATCTAAATCATCTGGACATCGCAGGGCGCCACCCCACCCCAGTATTTTTTGCTTGCAAAACATTTGCGGTGCTTGCTGTGAACCTTTTCAGGGTTAGCAGGGCACAAGCATTGGGTTAAACAAAATGTTATATAAACAGAGGTTATGGGGTATGTCGTCTGTAATCATGTGTCCTTTGTAAACACAGCATCGCTAGTAATGTGTAAAGGATTATCCTCCAGGTTTTTTTTTTGCAGGTTTCTTGGTTTCTTTATTATCTTACCAAGCATCAGAAATGTGTGTATATGCTGTGGGGTGAAATAAAGTTTACAGTTGTCTTGTTTAGCCAGATTTTTTGCAGCTTTTGACATTCCACCAGCTAGATGTCTTGAAAACTTTTGTGAGGTGGGGGACTTTGTTACGCCCTGGGGCTGTTGGGCTTGTGTCTGTGTTGGGATGGAGGACTTGGGAGGGCTTGAAAGATCGGGATGGAGAGTGCCTGCGTGCCTTTTACCAACAACATTTTCCATCTCCTGTGGTGTTGTGCTAGGGGATTGATTGCCACTGTGGGGCTCACTCTAACCTATGCAATGGAGCAAGGTGTGTTTATGAGGATGATTCCATGTGTCTGGACAGAGAGGATCATATGTAGGGGCCTCTGTTTTGGACACAGTGGGACAATGGAGGGAGGGACAGAGCAACAGAGAGAGAGAGAGGGAGAGAGAGAGGGAGGGAGGGAGGGGGGGATGCAGAGCAGGGTGGTTAAAAAGCCAGTGACAGGTTTACAGGGGATTACTTCCTGCAGAGTCTGCATTCTCTGATTTGAAATGGAGAGAAAGCTCCTTACGTCTAAAGAGCTTATTACACCTCAGAGTACAAAGCAGAAAAACAATAACACACACACACATACAGACACACACATACACACACACACACACACACACACACACAGTACAGAATCCCGTAATAGTGCCACGATTAGGAAACGTGTAAAAAGTCAACAGGCCATTGTCACGCAAAGCTGCCGCTGACTACAGTATATTTGTAATTTGTTTTCACAGATTATTTATAATATGCTCACCGTATCTAACATCCACCCTATCTAACATGATCCAGATGACGTGCTCTTTTGTTATGTGACCACTTTAATGCATTCATAAAGCAATGCAGCTTTAACACTGCAGTTTTTGTTTATGATAATAGACGTCCTAAGGTAGCACCATAAATGCCTTATTCCAGTGTCTACATTCTCTCTTTCTTTCTTAAATCTTAAATGTTTCTTAAATCTATATATATTTGTTTATATTTTCATAGATATTATAAATATTTAATTAAAAAAATAATTTTTTATATATAAATACTCTAGTATATCACATATTTGTACACTACAGTTATGAAATAAACATTTTATATAAGCTCACTAACTCAACCAGCCATTTTAGTGCTTTTTTTATTTCATAAAAGTTCAGATTAAACTTTATAAGCAAGAAAGGAACAATAATACACCACTGATGTCGTTGTTAACATAAATGATTTTGTGACCACATATAACACACAGCAAATGTGTTTTAGATAAATAAACATGACTTAAACATATTTACAGTATGTCCACAAAGTTGTAGACCCCTGCTTATCCCATCCAGCATTTCTTCTGAAATTAAGGACATTAATTGTAGTTACAGAGTATATTCCCACTTTTTTTGGAAGAACAGCATCTACTCTCCCAGATGGTATATTGCTGTGTTGATTTGATTGCATTCATTCACAGAGCATTGCTAAGGTTGTGTACTGATGTAGGATGATTGGATCTGGATCACACATACCCCTCCAGTTGATCCCAAAGATATTGGAATACTTTTGGGAAAGGATTATATACTCATCCCAGTGCAAGGCGCTTCTTACACTTCAAGTCGATGCTGAGCATTGGAAATTATGAGCTTATGCTCATGTATGGCTATTTTACAATACCTCATTCTGTTTGCAATACTCTTTATATAGAAAGTATTCAAATAGTCTCTGTGGAGTGAAACGGCTGGCAGGGGATGCACTTTGAAGTATCTGATTTCACTAAATAGGCATGTCTGGATACTTTTGGTCCTGTAGTGTCACTTAACATTATGTACTTAGTGTTTCACTGCTGAGCTGTTGCGTATATTAATATATGGTGTATGGATTCATTTTTTTCAGAGCACCCTGTTCATCAAGAACTCTTTACTCCATTGTTGATTGGCTTTGTTGCAGCAGCAGCGATCCTCTGCTTCATCCTGTTAGTTCTCACCTATAAGTACTTGCAGGTAATGTTTACATTCTACAGTCGCAGTCAGTTGCTTTGTTTCACTTCATTGTATGTTAGGTTTTTTGTTGTATACATCTGTTATATTAATTAGGTCAGATCATTCAGTGAACCTGTTCATTTTAGGCATAAAGAAACTTCTTAAAGATATGGACCTGTTTTTCTTAAAGATAGGCACCTGTGCTCCTTATCAGACTCTAGCTACACTGTATTTGTTATACATGGCAAAGCTCCCACTATGTAGAGTAATTGAATTGCAGTGTACACCCACACACACACACACACACACACACTTTATTTACCAGGTCAATAGACCTCAGGCGGTACTATTTTGCTTTTTTACTCAGCGGGTGTAGTTGCCACTGTACATACATTGCTTTTCGTTTGCAAACACTGCTGCTGCTTATACACACAAACACACACGCTCATACGTGGTTGATATGAGGACAGCGCTTAAAGCAATCTATGGACACTGTTGTTTTCTCATTGTAGCACTAAAGTAATTATTTTATTAATGACCTATTTTCCAGTGAAAGACTTTTAACCACTAACCAGCCAAAACCAGAACTCCTATCTTTGTCTTAGTGTTGTAGTGTCTCAGTGTATATCTTGCCCTTCCCAAAATCCATACCTCTTCCCTCCTTCAGAAGCCGAAATACCAGATCCAGTGGAAAGTGATCGAGGGAATCCATGGCAACAATTATGTGTACATCGATCCTACCCAGCTTCCGTATGACCACCAGTGGGAGTTTCCCCGAGACAAGCTGAAATTCGGTAATTTGAATTTCTGTTTACCGTCTCTGCAACTGTTATGGTTAATCAATACTATCGTGGATTTTCCCTGCCTTTTCTTTTTTTCTATAGCAACAAAAACAACTTCTGAACTCGTTACATCAGAGTACTTTTATCTTTGTTCATATGACTTGGAAGGCCCAGGCCGGTGCATGTGTGTTTATAGTAGTTCTTGGCAATGAGCTTTGAGAGGTAAATTGAGTAACCCTTCATAGGCAACAGTCATTGACAGTAGACACACAGCAGGAACATTTATCAAGTCTCTTTTTTCCATGCCACATTAGCCACTCAAAAGAAGATCTCTTTAAATCTTTTTCAGTGCAGTGTGTGGCATGCCTACAAAGCACGCCAAGTACACCAAGCCAAATTGTATTTGCACTGATCTCAGGTCTGTGAAATCCCTTTCGGTAGAACAGTTTTGCAGTTCAAGAATGTCACGGGGAATTGTGTTCTGTTTTCTATCCATAGGGAAAATTCTTGGATCGGGAGCATTCGGAAAGGTGGTGGAAGCCACAGCCTATGGAATATCTAAGGCTGACACGGTGATGACAGTGGCAGTCAAAATGCTGAAACGTGAGTACAGAGAATGTAAACCTAGACTGAGTAAAAAAAACCTGCAGATATTCACTGGGTTTTTTATATTATCAGTTATTTTATGTAGTTCATATAGAACATGAGGCAATACACCTGCAATTCTAATAGAGGAAACACCACTGCTGATGCCTAGCAACCCTCATTTAAGGACATTTATGTTCCAAAAAAGGTTTTGAACGAATGGATAAAACAGTAAAATTTTTAGAACAGGAAATATACAAGAATGAAAAAACAAACAAACACACTTTTGTATTTAAAATAGCCCCGCCAGAAGGTTTTTATGTTCAGAGGAAACGCACCATTAATTTATTTTTTAACAGCGCTAGCCTCAGAATTCTTTTTGTACTTTCATGATTCAGGTGTAAGTTGTGGCTACATTCATATTTGTAGGGAAGCTTATTATTATTATTTATTGTTTATTTGTCTTTCTTGTTGTTGTTTATGATTGTGCTGCAGCCAGTGCACATGCCACAGAGAAGGAGGCCCTGATGTCAGAGCTGAAGGTGCTCAGCTACCTTGGCAACCACATAAACATTGTTAACTTACTGGGAGCCTGCACTGTTGGAGGTGAGTTGAGGGTAAGGGTGGGGTTGATTAAACATTTGGGTGGTAAAAATAACAAAAGCGATAAAAATATACTGTCATGTCCCAAATAGGCCTTTATGATGTAACATTTATTTACATC
This sequence comes from Rhabdalestes septentrionalis, assembly GCA_037832545.1. NCBI lineage: Eukaryota > Metazoa > Chordata > Actinopteri > Characiformes > Alestidae > Rhabdalestes > Rhabdalestes septentrionalis. The sequence continues at coordinate 10,252,186 of JBBMFX010000148.1, read as the reverse complement.
ATTGTGTGTGTGTGTGGGATGTTCTCTTGACCCTGATGGGGCTGTTCTCAGGTCCCACTCTGGTGATAACAGAATACTGCTGCTTTGGAGACCTGCTGAACTTCCTGCGCAGAAAGCGTGAATCCTTCTACTGCTCTACACTGGGCGAGGACTGTTACTATAGAAACATCATGCTACAGCCAGAGTCAGTATAAAACTTGCTCATATGTCTTGGTTTGTAAAAATATGTCGATCATCATGTTGAATCATTATTTTTTCTCTTACAGTGAAGGTCGAAATGGCTATATGACCATGCGACCTTCAGTTATGGGAGTTCTGTCCACTGAGAAAGAGCGTTCACCTCATAAAGGTATGGCAGAGTTCTCTTCTCTTCTCTTCTCTTCTCTTCTCTTCTCTTCTCTTCTCTACTCTTCTTTTCTTTTCTCTTCTCTCTTCTCCTCCTCACTTTCCTTTTCTTCTCCTATCCTCTCTTCTCTTCTCTATCCTATTTTCTGTTCTCCTCTCTTCTCTTCTCCTCTATCCTATTCTCTCTTCTCCTCTCTTCTCTTCTCAACTCCTATCCTTTTCTCTCATCCTCTTCGTTTCTCCTCTCTTCTAGGCTCTCAAATTCTCTCTTATCCTCTCCTCCCTTCTCTTTTTCTCTCCTATCCTCTCTTCTTTTCATTTGTCCTCTCCTCTATTCTCTCTTCTCGTCTATTTTCTTCTCCTCTCTTCTCTTCTCTTTTCCTCTCCTCTCC
>JBBMFX010000148.1:10214261-10224964 GCA_037832545.1 Rhabdalestes septentrionalis | reverse complement strand
TCTCTCTCTCTCTCTCTCTCTCTCTCTCTCTCTCTCTCTCTCTCTCTCTCTCTCTCTCTCTCTCTCTCTCTCTAGAGAGGGAGTGGGTGTCTCACTTCCCTCTTACTGTTCTGGGACTTTGTACTGTTTTTCTTTTAGAACTCCCCGAAGGATGTGCGTTAACACAGCCCTCTTCCTGGCTGAGTAAAAAGAAAGCTATTTTTACCCCAGGGCTCCCCCTTCTTCCCCTACTCAGACAGGGGTAAGAGTCACAAAGAGCTGCTCTCAGGTCCACAGCAACATTCTCGCAAGATCAAGTCTCTGTTAGTGTCGACTGCAGGTTACACTGCATGTGCAGATCACAGGAAAAAAGGTAACTCCTACCCATGTGTCTACCATGCCTGGCTACCTCTCAGTGATTAGTGGCATTTCCTTATCATCATACAATGGCATTTCCTTTCAGTGCCAGGTAGCGCTACTTATCCAGAAGGCTTCAAATTAGGAAAGGAAGACATATTTGTTGGTGGACAAGCTCTATTAATCCTAAATTGCTTAGGAAAATCTAGTTAGGAGTAATCACTGTTGCTCTGCTGTCCATTCAATTTACACTGTTACATAATATATCATTATTTGATTTCAATTATATAACTACATGATTGCATAATCAGTTATGAAATGAAACATATTTACATTTGGTTCATACTCTGCACTGACAGATTTGCTTAGACAGAAATAAAGTTTCCTCTTCAATGCTTTTGAAAACAAATATGACACTAATTGAAAGTTCAGAAAGAAATTTGATGTAATTTCTTCTTATAATGCAAAATAAGTGAGAAACAACATTATTTTATTATTGCTAATAATAACAAAATTGTGATGCCTAAGGCCCAAGGCCATCCAACCCACACTGGAAATCTAGCACCATGTCTGACTAAGGATGCTTCCCTGTTTTCTACTTTCGGTCAGGGTTGCCTATTCTAACGGACAACCACGAACATGAACATGTTCAATCAGCCAAAACTAGAGTTAATGAAGCCATATACATAGCACTGACAAGGGGTGACAGTCAGCCACCATCGCTCACAATGGAGTTCGGCACGCAGCATTTGATTCAATTTATCCTGGGATAAAGTAAAGCCCTGGACAGATCCATTAGGATGTTCTACAACATTCCAACCATTAAAAGCTTTAGCCTTCATTTTCATCCAGCAGTGCCCCACTGCAGTTGTTCCCCTTAGGATAAGAATTCCAACATGTATTGTGTCTTTACATAGATGGCAAATGCTAAAACAAAGTTATATTGTCCAAATCAGTCCTATTCCATTCCACTAAGTTTCTACCACTAAGAACCTACATTCAGAGCCCAGTGTCACTGGGGAAAAAATCACATGCCTTAACTCTTAAATTTTAATTTATCACTATTTCCACTAATTCATCATTTAGTGCAGGAAAATTCGAAGGTCCTCACCCTCCACTGTGAGCTTGGCCTGGGCATAGTGACAGCCCTGTCTGTTGCATGCCATGCATGTGTACAGCCCACTGTCCTCTTTCTTCACTCTCTGAATGGTCAAGACACGATTCGAGTGGTTCAGAATAACACCTGCCAACACACACAAAACACACACAGGCAACTGTTAACAAGACAACATAGTCCTGACAACTGAATGGTCAACAGCAAAAGGGTAGAGAGCTCACAGTGAGGCTTCTAATGTATACAGGTCTGGTAAACTCCCCAGTCAGATTTTCCTAAAACATTAGATTTAAATAAAAAGACTCTCTCACCAGATCCATTGATGACCGTCTGGTTTTCTTTCGTCCAGGTGACAGTGGGGATCGGAGTGCCACTGACCTTACACTCCAACATAGCAGAGTTGCTCACATTGACCCTCTGGTCAGTCAGATTGCTCACAATCAGTGGTGCCTCCAGAGCTAAGAGCAAAAACAGGAGTCAAAATGTCTATTTCTGAATTTTGGCAACAATTGTTGCGTTGTTTTGTTTACAGGATTAGAGAAGAGTAAGCTTGGTAGTAATGATACATATTTAGCATCTTTGTAGCCATCTATGAACAGGTGCCCTCAACATAAACTAAACATACAGTGTAATGCAAAAATGTGGGCACCCTAGTCATTTTGTTGCTCTTCTGAGTGAAAAGAAATCACATTGTCTATACACATACTTTCTCATAGCTATGTGCTCAATACCTGTTGAATATAACACGGAATACATACAGCACATTTCATATAACAGGATTTTTTTTCATACACTCACCTCTGAGCCTCAGATAGTGTAAGAGACAGGTTCTCTCGCTGCTGTCGGCGTTGTCTACCCGGCAGGCGTAAAGGCCCTGGTCTTTCCAGGATGCTCTGGGCAGAGACAAGTCCAGAGTGGCATTGTTACCCTGCAGGCCTATAGTAGTTGAGTTGGTCTGGGTGAGAGGAGTCAGGGTGAGAGTGCCACAGGGCACAGTGGAAGGAAGGCTCTCCGGATTAGACACATTCACCACACGATACCAGCTCAGACTGGAGTAGAGCATCCGATCAACAACACAACGCAGCAGCACATCCTCCTGCTCTATTGGGCTGCTTGAGGGGAACACACTGAGATTGAGGAAACCTGGTAGGCGAGAGAGAGACAGAGAGAGAGCAGCAGAAAGACAAAGAGAAATTAAACCATGTGTTACACATGGTAAATAAACATATATGAAATAATAATAATATGTTACTAGTACTGAATAAGTTCATATATTTCACATAATCACTAGAAGTTTATAAAGAATAAATAAGAACTGTTCTTTCTCCAAAAGATATATAAAAAAAGAGATATATAAGCTGATAATTATATTATTTAAAAGCTGTAAAGCATGAAGAATAAGTTAAAATAAGTAAAACCCAGATTTTGAAAAATTATTTAAATAGATGAGTGATTTTCATTTGTTGTACTATCATCAGTTCACTGTATCATCACACAGTTTCTTTATAACTAACATTTACTCTAATATAGACGTCCATTGCTTATGTCACACTACAGACGAACCAGAATGAGAGATATATAATGTGCACGCCTCACGTGTTACTTGAAAGACAATGACTCTGTCCTCTACTCCAACTTTATTGGAGGCAACACATCTATACAAGGCGTGTGTGACTGCCTTCTGGATCTTCAGCGTGCTGACCGTCTGCAAAAATAGGTACCAGAGCATTAACAAAGGTAAAATATTCATAATAACATGAAACATCACTGTAGATTTGTCCAAATGGAGCCTAAGTTTTAGAGCTTTTAATGTTTGATGTTTAAATGTGAACGTGATGGTGGTGTTGTAGTTCACACTGTGACTGAAAAAATATTACTCTACGACAAACACGTCACATAATTACCACATCACATACCATCACATTACACTACAACATTGTTTTATACATTTATGTGGTGTTTGCAAGTTTCTAGTCATGTAATCTGAGTTACCTTGAGTGAGCGGTCAATGAAAGTATTAAGCTGACTGATGTGGTTCTTCCCTGTGTTGTTGTAAATCTCTCTCCATTTCCCATCACATTTTGCACTCTGATCTGACCCAGGCCTTTAGAATGACATCAAATTAAAAACACAAAAAAACATAAACTCATTGTGACAAAGCAGAAGCACATAGCACTTTCTAGAATTACCGACACAATTGCTTAAGATGAGCAAGTCAAAAATGAGAAAGCCATAGCCTGAAAAATGTGGAGACATTTTTTATGAATAAATGGTCACGGATTTATACTGTATGTCTTCTTGCATTCACACTGATGTATTTGGCAGATGCACTTATGTAGAGCGACATTTTAATCATGGTACAGATGTAGATGACTGTAGTTTTGGTCTTCTGTGGTGCTGCTGATGAAGCATGATGTGCTTGGTTGAACTTTAATCTGCAGCTTTGAAGGTGTTATACTATATTTACTGCTTCATGTAGCTCATTCAGCACTGTTGGAAAAGACTGATGGTGTAATTCACTACACTGCTTGTTTCAGGAAAAAACATGACACGTTACACGTTATGTACAAAGCTATGTGTTTCTCTCAAGGCATTTGAGGAAGATTAGTGTAAAATGTATGAGAATTGTGGAATTCAATGAAGTGCAGCTGTTTGTGTATTGTGTTTTATTATCCACCGTTTTGGAAAACTAGTAGCAGCCATTTTTTGTTCAACAATGACAGCAGTCAGAGAACCTAGACAGAGGCACAGACCTTGAACATGTGCTGAATGTCTGTCATGAATGTGTGTTTGAAACAGTATGCATGCGCAGGGTTGCTTTACTTGGTTCTATCCAGCACTTGTAGCCAACACAGGCAGGCAACAAAATACAGGCAGGCAGTAATGGTCTGGCACATCCATAGTCCAAAACCAGGTAACAAGCAAAGATCAAAACCAAGAGAATAACATACAAAGGCTCAGAACGTAGTACACACACACAATACTATATAAAGACTGAAAACAAACCAATATAAATTATAATAAATTATAAAGTATAAGGAATGGAGCAAAGACATGCATATACACATGAATCTTAGAATAGGGAGTCCCTTGGGGAAATCATGACAATAATATTGAATACTTTCTTAATTTATATAAGAAGCAAAGAAGATTTATTTTCTTCTGCTTTAAAGTTACCAACTTTGAGATACAGTAAAGCCCTGACAATTGTGGGGCTTACGTTCCAAAACCATATATATAATCACAACATATTTTTACCATATAAAAATATGTTGTGATGTCGTAAAAAAACATGAAAATGTCTGTTTTTATGGTGTAAACCCTTAATATCCACCCAAATATGCTCCCAAAACACTTTGATTTCATTTAAAACTCAGCTTTATAAATTACTCATTAAAAATGTTAAGGTAAACCCATTTCCGTAATTTACACTGTCTCCCACAATGTAAAATATCGATGTTACCCCGGTAAAGACTGTGATGCAATTCATTAATTTTTTGTATTAGGAGGGTATTTACGGTAAGAAATTCATTTAATTTACAGTAATAAAAATACAGGCAGAACAAAACATGGAAACACTCTAGATACTCCACGGGGGAAATTGCAGCTGCCAGAGTGCTGTGGTTTCTGCAAACAATTGTTAGTTATGTTCTCAGAAAAAGCCCACAAAAGACTGAAGCTGCTTATAAGCAAGGGTTTACTGTACATTTATTTTTTGTAGTCAGTCACAATTTAGAGTGACAATATAATGAAGGATTTATTACCTTGCTCAGCAACAAGTAATTCATTAGTCAGTTAAATAAGATACTGTTAACAAATCTGGCTCAAAACTTTGATCTACTAACAGCACTCTTCCAATCAAAATATTATATTTCAGGTTTTACTGACAAAAATGCAAAAAGCAATTGCCTCACAACCCAGTTTTCTTGCATTTTAGGCCTTAGGATGCCAATAATTCTGGACATCACTGTATACCCAGCAACCCAACAACATATAGAGGATATACACATCTGCGCACATACACACACACACACACACACACACACACACACACACACACACACACACACATTGGAACCAAAGCCAGACTCTACATCACCTGATAGACAAACACGTTAAATCAACAACAACAACCTATAAATAATGTCAAAAACCACCACATCTATTCATATCCTTGTTTAAATTTAGAGCCCCTAAATCAACCCTAAACTCACTGACAGCTGGGTCCATTACACAATGTATTTGGAAGCAAATAGCATAATAGGAAATGTCAACAAACAGTCACTAGTGTCAGACATAGGTCTTATCAGGGTCAACCCAAGGAGGTGAGAAAGAGGGAGGAAAGAGAGGAGAACAATAAACAAGAGAGACAAAACTAAAAAGTAGACGTTAGAATCACTGAATTATTTCTAAGTGGTTCACTTCTAAACACTTAAACTATGGAGTATATCTGACTGGGATACATGTTGGATTTGGTCATTGTGGAGTTTGATGAAGGTGCAGGAATAGAGTTTTGAAGGAGTCTGTTTTCAGAACAACAGGAAGTTGTGATGAGGAGAGAGGAAGCAGGCAAAGGTGAAGTCTGAAGATAAGGCTTGCGTGATGGCTTCCCAAAAATGGCCATAACTCTGTCACGACAACGTGGGAGGGTGGTGTTTTCCAATTTTGGTGTATGAATTAAAGTTTTGACCCAAATGTGCATCCAATCATTTTAATGGCTTGCGCTCCACAAGCGTATGGATGCTCTCATCTCATCTGTCTGTTAAATGACTAGACTTAAAGCGGTGCATTAAGCCACCAGTCCTAATCCTGTCCATTAAACTACCAGTCTTAAAAAAATATTCCTTACAACAAAAATCTGAAGTGTGAGTAAAAAGCATGGTCAAATGTAAAAGCTTCAAATCAAACTAATTCAACCTTCAAAACCAATCAATACCTGACATGCCACAGTGCTACAATGATCAGACAATGGTCTACACACAGACCCACAGAAAGTTCCACATTTAACAACTCTTACAACCTGATGAATTAATCACTGAGATGCAATCAGCTGCTTGTCAAACAAGTTTACAATGGGTTAGTTTTCTAAATGGGTGCTAAATCACTTCATTATTTGCAATATCGTGTGTGCAATTATGTGCAATAATACTACTTAGATCAATATTACTTTTTACTTACTTAAAATTGCTACTGATTTTCTAATAATTGCAATAAACTACCATTTGTGTTTGTTGTTTCTACTCAAATGCGTTATTTATATATAGTATTTATAACAAGCAATTCTATAAATAGCAGAGGGTATTACTTTTTAGCTTTTTTCTACAGATTCTACAAATATTTTACATTTTTATTTTATTTAGACTTTTTGTATTACATTGTCATTGTCTTTGTGTCTCTGTGTGTCTTTGCAGTCATTAATTTTCTTCTATGAGGATCCGATAAGCTCATGGCCAGCTTAATGAAATCTCATGCTTTAGTCAATCTACAGTAACATATTATTGCTCACCCATAAAATATAATGTTTAATTATTGTAATTTTGTACAATATTGTTGTCATGTCAGGTTTTCCTTTTGTCTTGTTTTTTGCTTGGATGTAGCCAATAGGAACATGACGACTGATAACACAAAAAGCTATTCTGCCTCTCAACACAAAAAATGCAAAACACATCAATTCATTTTAGATCATATGGTGCATCAATATCCAGACTTAAAACACCCAAAAATTAGGTGCAATTGGCACAACCCAATTGTACAAAAAAGCTGCAAAGTTTTTCTCTCCCACGGCCTTAAAATCAATGTCGTCATCTAGCATGCGTCAGGCCAGTGCACGAATCCATGTTGTTTAGAACAAGTGCATGAATTTCATTGTGTAGAGTCTGAATCACATCCTCTTATCTGTTAGAGGTTGGAGTTCACTCTCATTGTCTCCGAGCCTGTTTTTCATCAGAGCTCTGTGTGCCTTAGTTCAACAGTTAGCGGCTTTCAACCTCCAAACAATCACCCTGTGCTGGCATTCTCTGTGACCATCAACAACCCACACGCATGCTCATTCAAGCAAAAATGCACACACTGCTATGACATGAATTTACATAATGATACAATAGGCAAGTCTTATTAAATTGTTTCAGTTGCATCTGTTTTATAAAAAAGTAATTTGCTGAATTACCTTTCCTAATGTGTGCATCATTTCCACATTAATAAATGGTTTTATATTGCAAAGAAAAATACGTAATAAGATAATGCATTTTATTCATGTTGAAATTATGAAAAAATATTTAAAATGTACAAGTATTGCAAAGAAAGCTAAAAGGGATAATCATATAGAGTAACTCACTGGTTTTATGTGGATCAGGAGTTGTGGATTCAGTTAAATGCAGATTTTTTCTGAGAACCAAACTGATGGTTTTACGTGGAAATATCCACAATAATGCTGAACCTGTAAATTTGTTTCTTTTACTTTTTTCGTGGCAATGTGTTTTTGCGCATTTTACTTCTGAGTTATTAAGAAAAATGTACTAATTTTGCAACATAAATATGAGTGTAAATCTAGTTACATTTCCATATAAGCTTTATAAATGTTTTTGTACTGTAGTGAGAACACAAAGAAAACGTTTTTGTGATGGTTAAATATGCTGTGCTCAGATCAGGGGCGGACTGTGACAAAAATAAGGCCCAGACTTTCTTCACCAGCTGGCAAAGCTCTGTCTGCGTCTCGGCCAAGAAAGACAGGCCAACAGCCACCGTGTATTGGACAGTCTTTCTTTTCCAGACCACACAGATTGCCAGTCCCTCCCTGACTCATCTAGAGTGTTTCTCTTGTTTTCATTTTATTCTTTGTAAAGCCCAGTCATTTTATTACTGCAAATAAAATTAAAAGAGGCTGTTGAGCTCAGTCATCATCCAATGTTGGCTTTAACCGGTAGGTCTCTAAAATACAGTACCCTACTCCTCCTAAAGAACCCTGATTAAGACTGATGGACGGTATATTTTTAATGTAAAATTATGGGTGATTACTACTACATTTAACTGTATTTTTATTACTAAAATTACTAATTTATTGCTGTCTTTACCTATTTACACCAAAGAAAACAACAGTGCATACTAAAGAAAATGCCCGTGCATTAATTACAGAACAGTCTGTATGGGCTTGTGTCGGTGGCTATTTTTGGCCACTAGTTTTGGTTTTTCTGTTTTCTTTGGTTTCTGATTTGTTTCTGAAAAAGGACTTTTATGTTGACATTCGGTTCTGTTATGGTTTGGTTGTGTTCGTGTTTCCGTTTGTATCTGTATACCCTCACTTATTAGTTCAACCTGTCTCGTGTGCTCACCTGTTTCTTGTTTAATTCTGATTTAGTCTGTTATAAAGGTTGGTTTGTTTCAGTTCCCCTTTATCTCGCCAACGCCTCACTTCCGGTGTGTGTTCCAGTTTTTGCCTCGTTTCTGTTTTTCTCCTGCTGGCCACTGTGCCGTGTTTTCTGTTTCTGTTTGTTTTTTCTGAATAAAACCCCAGTTTATCATGGATCCTAGTCTCCTCGTCCTGCGTTATCTGCCTGAGGTTCCCCGAGGTAAATTGCGGTTGGAAGATTGCGCCTTCGACTGTGACAGGTGGCAAGATCCAAAAATAAAAACAAAACTTAACTCTATGGAGGAGAGGGAGATTCGGGAGTGGAATGCCACATAGGACGAAAGCCACGGGCTGGAGATCGACCCCTCCGCCTGGACGCCGTCATGGGGAGAGGAGGACTCCAGAGAGGAGTTCTTGTTCCTCCAGGGAGATCTGGATCCTTGGGTGCTGCCGTGGGAAAGGCTACCGAGGGATTCGGAAGACTAAGCCTCCCGGAGGTTCTCCCCCTCTCCTCGCCTGCCCAGGCTCGCAGGAAGAGGAGATGCCGAAGGCCTGTGACTCCCTCACTCCACACTACAGCCCCCGCCAGCTTCCACCATGGCAGGGCCAACGAGCTGCTAACGCACGAGCCCGTGGGCCGCCTTGGCCCACAACCGAGTTCGCGCCGGAGCAGCCGCCGCCTCGATCCGCGCCAGAGCTGCCGTCATCTCCACTCGCGATGGAGCTGCCGCCGTGCCTGTCCTCGATGGAGCTGCCACAGCGCGAGATCGTATCGGAGCTGGAGTTCCATATTCATGGGTTTCAGGAGATCCTGGGACGTCTCCTGCGATGGACGAACCCTGCTGCCTCACCTCCCGTACCAGTGACCCCAGGTACAGGCCCAGTCAGCCCCGTGAGTCCTGTCCCAGTAGTTTCAGTCCCTGTCCCTGTTTCAGTCCCTGTCCCTGTTTCAGTCCCTTTCCCTGTTTCTGTCCCTGTACCTGTCCCATTCCCGGGTAGTCCAGTCCCGTTTAGTCCAGTCCCGGGTAGTCCAATCCCGGGTAGTCCTGCCCCTGTCAGTCCTGTCCCTGTCAGTCCTGTCCCTGTCAGTCCTGTCCCTGTCAGTCCTGTCCCTGTCAGCCCTGGGCAGGTAGACCCTGTTCCGGTCCATGAGGCCCCAGTCTGTGCGGCCCCAGTCAGGTTGGCTCCCGTCAGCGAGGCTCCCATTAGCGAGGCTCCTGTCCGCGAGAATGCGGACGGTGTAGCCCAGGACATTGTGTAGCCCAGGACATTGTGTAGCCCAGGACGTTGTGTAGCCCAGGACGGTGTAGTCCAGGATGGGAGGCCCCTAGACAGTGGAGCCCCACACTCTGGAGTCCCGGACTGTCTGTTCCGTCCCTGTAGCCTCGGGCCTCGGCTGTGGCCTGGTTGGTGGGGTTTCTAGGAGGCCTCGCGGGGGTCCCCGTCAGCCCTGCTCCAGCGCACCCTGCCCCAGCGTGCCCTGCCCCAGCGTGCCCTGCCCCAGCGCGCCCTGCCCCAGCACGCCCCGATCCTGCCTGCCCCTCACCTGCCTGCCTCACACCAGCCAGCCTCGGCCCGGTCTGTCCCGTATCCCCAGAATTAACCTGGTTTGTGTGGATCCTGGGGGGTCTGGCGGGGGTATTGGGAGGGGCCAAACACCATCTCCGGCCCCTCCTGGACAAAAAAATACCCTTGTATTTTTTGGGGGGGACGTAGTAGGCAGAGGGTGGATGGGTGGGGGCTGGCAAGGGGGGTTTCAGAGGAGGAGGGGCCCTTAGGGAAGCTGTGGGGCCCTTCTCAGCCGGCCAGAGGAGGCTGGCCGCCGGATAACTGAGGGTGCGACAAGCGCCACAAACAGTCTCAAGTGGGGGACTGACTGCCTGCCCACGCAGGGTGCTCTACAGGGCG
>JBBMFX010000148.1:10203259-10214161 GCA_037832545.1 Rhabdalestes septentrionalis | reverse complement strand
CCCCAAACAGTCTCCAGTGGGGGACTGCCTGCCTGCCCACGCAGGGTGCTCTACAGGGCGGGAGTCACAACGCCCGGACTTGTGCACAGTGAGCACCCTGCCGGCCGAAGGCCTGCCAGGTGGTGGTGTCACCTCGCAAACTCTGAGGGGTTCCTGGAAGAGGGACATTGGGAAGGCGACGCAGAAGAGTAAGAGGACGTTGAGGTTCCTCGAGGGAAATCGCGGTCGGAGGCTTGCGCCTTCGACTGTGACAGGGCTTTCCTTAATTTCTTCTTTATGGGCTATGTATTAAAGTTTAAAATGAAATTAAAGTGTGTTGGGAGCATATTTGGGGCATATTTATGGTTTACACTAGAAAAATAGCATTTTTAGGCATTTTTTTACCAAAACACAAGAATATGCAGATACTCTTGGAATATACACCATTTCATTGATGTGGAGTATTAAAGTCATTGGCTGTATTTTTTATGTCTTTGTTAGACAGTCTCACAACAAGACATGTACACTTACTGAAATTTGGCTGGACAGTCCTCGCTGGGCATCCACTGCCAAAGGATACTGACAGGGCTGGAGCCGCCGGAAGCAGTACAGGTGAGGGTAGGGCTGCTGCCGAACACGTGAACATTCCGATAAAACGGCACCTCCTTCTCAAAAATCTTTGGATGAGCTGCATAAAATCACATTTACATTAAGTATAGAAGTAAGGAGAAGAGAAGAGAAGAGAAGAGAAGAGAAGAGAACAAGAGTTAAGAGAAGAGAAGTGAAGAAGAGAGGAGAGAAGAGAAGAATATAAAAGAGAAGAGGAGAGAGGACGAGAGAAGAGAAGAATATAAAAGAGAAGAGGAGAGAAGAGAGAAAGACAGGTGAGAAGAGAGAGAGAAAGACAGAGAAGAATAGAGGACAGAAGAGAAGAGATGAGAAGAGAAGAGAAGAGAAGAGAAGAGAAGAGAAGAGAAGAGAAGAGACGAGACGAGACGAGACGAGACGAGACGAGACGAGAAGAGAGCAGTACCATTCACCAGCAGCTGGAATGTCTGCTTCTGTGCTTCTTTTGTGATCTTATTGGTCAGGATCACAGTGTAATTCCCAGCATCCTTTTCTGTGACTTCAAATATAGTGAGAGAGTCTTTGTCTGGTTTCATCCTGTAATCCTCTCTGGAAATGGCTGCACCATTCCGCAGCCTCAATAAACAAAACAAAGCTTAATTTGGACTCTTTTAGAACAATAAATGAAAGGTGAAAAATTGTTTGTTAGCACAATTAAAGATAAAGAACATTCCATTTACAAAGGAGAAGTGCACACACACACACACACACACACACACACACTATACTTTGGCGACTCACCACTTCACATTAGGTTCTGGATAAGCATCATATTTGACAGGGATCTTTGCTTCTCGTTGGCCTGTATTGGCATCCACAACTTGCCCTGGCTGTCCATTCAGCGCTATGAAAGGCTTCTCTGTAATAGCGAAATTTGATTGTCAAAAAGGACTCAAAGCTCATCAATTGGTCTAGATGCAACAGCTTGTAAAGCAAATTGCTTTGGAAAGATCTAAACTGTAGATGGACAAAGCTTAGAGCCTATAATCCAAAGAGTCAAAAACATTGCTCACATACCATACACTATAAGAGATGCTGTGGCTGTTTTGACCATCTGACCGCTAGATGCTGTGCATTCATATTCCCCCATGTCACTGACAGTCACGTTCTCCATAATCAGCAAATTGGACAGCTCCAGAGAGTTCCATAGCTTCTTCTTGTAGGATCTGGTCTCATAACGTGTTTTTGCAGAATGGTTGACATTTCTCTGATTGAACAGGAATGAAAGGAAAGCTTGAAGATAAATGAAACCAAGTTGAAAACATTCAACTAATAAAACTGAACTGAACCGAGTTACATTAAACTTGCCTTTTAATAGAAAATAAAAAGAGGATAGAAGTCAAAAAGAACAGACCAGAACAGAACTCAGCTGAAAAGAATTTGTAATTAACTGGCCTAAATGTACATTGAACAGAACGTGACAGCCTTATGTAGAACTGAATTGATTTACAGTTTCTTTATTGCAACGAAATTAAACAAGACTTAATAGACTGAGTAATACTGAAATGAACTGGAATTAAGTTTGTTTCAAACAGGTCTGAATTTGAATTCAATTCAATGAAACTGAAAATGTGTCCCTAAAAACAGCAACTTATTGTCAAACACTATCCCAGGAGTATTACGAGGATTTATATCTTTGGGAAAATGACCAAGATTTATGAGCTGCTATGTCTTTGAGGATCCCTTCTAAGGTCCATGAACAGCTGAGTAGGTTTATGTGTTCATTATTTACTGATCTCCATTACGAAAACTCTGCAGAGACTGACCCTGTCCTGAGGTAAGGACCACTGGAAGTCGATGGCCACGTTGAGCTCGGTACGAGCTGTGCAGTTGAGCACCAGCCTCTCCCCGACGGTCAGCTTCTCATGAAAAGGACTCACAGTGAGGTCATATATCTTATATCCTGATGATGAGAAAGGAGTAGGGGGGGTATACTTCTCTTCACAAACAAACAGTTCCTTTTAAATCGCAACATGCAAATGCAAAAGCAATTCTACATCTCACAAATTTTAGGAACGCCTGTCCTTACCCACAACAGCCACAATGTAGAGGGAGGACTGAAACGTTTCATTCTGCAGGCGTGTCTGACAGAAGACCACCCCAGCATAACTGATCACATGACTTGGGAGGACAAAACCTCTCCTGCTGTCCCAGAACACTTCCTTTCCGTCTGTGGCCAGTTCCTTCACGGGATACTTCTGTTACAGCAAAGTAGTAAAAAAACAATTATCCTCAGGTCATTTTTAAACATGCCATCTCCAACTAATTACAAATGCAACTAATGCCAAGCATACACAAGGCCACAGCTACAGTGGCTGTTGTATAAGGACTGGTTTCAATGTCCAGAATAATTAGAAAACCAGAAACACTCAACAAAAACAATTATCTTTTCACTTTTGCTGTCAAACATGAGAAACTATCGGATTGTACAAAGTCTCTGCAAACCCAGTCTTCACTAATGTACCAAGAATCTTGTGTAACATGGTTGAGCTACTTGAAACTAGGGTAGAATTATAAAAGGATTCGGGATACGAATATCATGGTATTCAAGCCGTAATACGATTCTACTACAACTGTACCTGATTCTACTCTATTTTTGAAGCAGTAGGCCCAACACACATTGAAAATATTAGTGGTTAGTTACTGGATTTCCATGTAGCGACACTTTGAATCTAAAATGTTGCACTGCTTTGAATATTTTTTCTTAGTTCCATTGGATAAAATGTGGAGCACATCCAGGGGCGTAGCACACGGGGGGGGATGGGGGGGATTCAACACCCCCACTTTTGTTAAAATGTGATTCTATCCCCCCACTTTTGTCAGATTATATTGTATTAAATTGATTAAATTGTATTTATAACAGGGTGTCCCCATCTCAGAACCCCCCCACTTTTGGAAAGCTTAATACGCCCCTGAGCACATCCATAAGTCCATACACACTCAGTCACAGAGAAAGATACGTATGTGTGCGCCTACTGTGTACAGAGTGACGTTGAGGTCCTCCAGGGAGCCGAGGCAGGGGATGACCACCTGTTCACCTTCCCGAATGAAGACCACATCATAATCCTGAACCGAGCGGACAAATGGCACCCGGTAGTCTGTGGACAGAAACGCAAGCTTTACATTCAACATTCAAATAACAGATGTGGCTTAGACACTCATGGCTTTTCTACAGGATGCAGGTCCATGGAATGGTACGGCTCTAAGAGGAAGGAGAACACAGAGGTGATGAGGTGACACACATGTAGAGGGGTCACACTGGAGGATCGGACAGGAAGTGTGCTAAGACTAGATATATCTCTCCCTCTCTCTTTGTCTCTGTCTCGCTCTCACTCTTACACACACACTCTCTCTCACACACACAGACACACAGACACACACAGTCTCTCTCACTCACTCCCTTTCACACTCACATACAGACAAACACACACACAGTCTCTCTCATACTCCACTTTCTTACACACACACTCACATACTCTCTCTCTCTCTCTCTCTCTCTCTCTCTCTCACACACACACACACACACACACACTGTCTCTCACTCTCTCCCTCCTTTCTTCTCTCTCTCTCTCTCTCACGCTCTCTCTCTCTCTCACACACACAATCATACACACGCAATGTCTCTCTCACTCTCTCCTTCCTTTCCTCTCTCTCTCACCCTCTCTCTCTCACACACACATACACACACACACAAATATACATGCACAGTCTCTCTCTCCCTCTTTCTCTATATCTCTCTATTTCTCTCTCTCTCAAAACCTTTATCTCTCTCTCAGATATGGAAAGCCTCTTTTAGAGTTGTACTGGAATGTGTATTAAATTGTTGTACAATAATTGAATAAAATAACTGCCTATTTTTTTTTTATTATTGTACTTCTAGATCCATATGTTTAACTTAACACAGTGGAAACAAATTGTGATAAGATAGACATGCCTTGACAGTCAAGGTGAACATTTCTGAACATCATTTTCTTGGTGTGACACAAAGTTCTGTACTGGGCCCATTTACAAACTAGCAGTGAATTACATCAGTAAACTGCTTGAGATCAGCAATACACAGTTATACCAGTAGAGCAATGTTACTGTAATCTTTTTTCGTCTTTTTTATTATAACTTGAAAACACTTGGTGCACTTTATATTAAATTAATAGCCAATTTAAAATATTGTTCAAAATGGCCAAAATTATCCAAAATGGCTTGGAAAATAATCTTTCACATTAATGTTACCTTAAAAGGCTTAAGATTAAGTCCTGCTATTTTAAACATTGCAAGGATGAAGCACAAAACGAAACCTAAAGATATCATTCAGCCAATATGTGTAACTCTAATGTCCACAAGGAAACCAACTGCTAGTTATATCTTTCATCTTGCAATAACCTGTATATACAGTTATTTGTAAACCTGTATATGTTATCTTTATTATAATATCATTTAACTATGTCACTGAATTTCTGTTTTTCCAATTTTTCAAATTTCATATCCTGTATTTGCGATACACCTGCTTTGTTTGAGTTTCACACTTTAACATACACATCAAGATTTGAACTCACCTTCCACAAAGACGTACACTGACATCGAGGTCTTTTCATTCTCCACAGCCAGGTTTCTGTAGGAGCAACGATACTCTCCTGTCTCATTGGCCATAGCCCCGACCAGTTTAATGGTGCTGCAGAAGAGTCCATCCCCGCTGCAGTCTGACACAGTGAGCCTGTTTTCAGAGTCAGTGCGGTTGTGAGGCGTGTACCACTCCAGGATCTGGCGGCCTCTGTAGGATGGTGAGACAGGCCTTATTTTAAGACACTGTACATCTAACACTCAACTGAAATAAACTGAAGTGTAGCTCTTCTCTCCTCCTCTGACTTTCTCTCTTTGTCTCTCTATGAAGTATATATACAAAGTATAAAACTCATATAGAACAATTTACTTACGTATAGTTACACATAACTAATCACTTTTGAAGCATACAGTACATATCAATTGAAGCTCCAATTTCATTAGTGTACATTGTTTTTTAAGTCATATTCATATGAAAATGGGTTATGTTTTAACGTAATTACGAAAGTGAGGATCAGAAGTCTGAAACATCATTGGTCTTCTGGAGTTAAAGAGGTAAACCAAGGCTTAATATATATTTGTAATTGTATACTTAGGTCATTTTGACACACCTTCAACACAAGCCCATTGTTGTCTATAACAGGTGTGTTTCAAATCAGAGTTTTCTGTGTTTTATATAAAACTGTGTCAAAATCTGTGGTAACTAACTGTATGCTGTGACATAAAGATTGCATTGAGTTTAAAGTATTATCAGTGCATACAATAAATATAACTGATTAATTACCAAGGTTTAGGAGGATCAGTATATTACCTAATTGAGCTTGTACATTCTCTTCTTTGTGTAGTGTATGACATTCCTACCTACAGGTGATCTCCAGTGTGTCTGATGCATTGATCTTGATAGTTTTATTTGAGATGCTCAACGTTGGTGGGTCAGGTATAAACCTGAGCTCCATAGCTGTAAATAGAAGAGACTATAGTTTAAATATTCACTGCATTTGTTTAATGTATTATTGATTTTAATGAGAGAACTTGTAAGAGAAATTGTGTTATTGTCAGTTTCAATTCCTCTCAAATTTGAAAGAAAATTATATGTATTTTTTTCATTTTTTATGCATATTTTAGTCCTTTTAAAGTGTTGTCTATAGTTGGCATATCGTGCTGATTCAGTTTAGTCTATTTTATTATGGCTATCCCACAAACAAAGCAGATGACGCCCATACTTTGTTTGAAAAGGTCAGTTTTCAGTGACCTAAAACACTGCGTGTGGAAGAAAGCCACACATTTAAAAATCACCCATGCATATTTGGCCAAGGCCTGAAATTTTTAAGCAAATGATTTTAGCCAAATAAAAAAAGAAAGATTGCAACAAGGCAAAAAAGTAATATTATATAACATTCAATCTCAGTAAACGTTACTAAGGTTAGTTAACCAGCTTATATTTCAACGCTACCCAGCTCTGATTACTCTACCTAACACTAAGTTACAAAAGAGTAGCTGGTTAATAGTTACAACCAGGGCTACAGTTATGACTTGAGGCAGCCAATGAACTGGTTAAAAGTCCCCTCCAGTAATATTCAAAGACAGGATTCAAGCTCCTTTACTGCAGAAGTCTCTGTAAAACTGTGGTATACAAATTACACTTGACTGACTGTTACAAGCTTCAAATATCTATTTCTAAACTGGAATTTTCACAAATTACACTGAAACCTGTTTGACTGGGTGTAAGTGATTATAGACCACCGCTAGCTTAATGCAAGCATAACACTGAAAACGGCATAATACGCTTTACAACTTTACTCTACTTTCTGACAGGGACTAACTTGTACATCACGCATGTCTAAATAGACATCATGCACATCAGCAAATGTGATTAGTTTATTCAAATAAAGCAGAGGTTAAAAGCTGGAATGAATTTCTTCACATAATGTCATTTGTTTAAAAAAAACAGTACGTTGGAAAAAATTTAGTTATCACTGACAACAATTTTCAAAATATCTCTTCATCAAATGTGATTTTCAATTATATAATATCATTACCAAGTAATTTCATTAATTTCATTAATTTCATCCTCAGGAATAACTTGTATGCTTGTATGATGGAAATCCAATATGTAACATTTCCTGTTATTCTTACTTTATTTACGGTTCAAATGTGCATTTCCCGCTGTATAAGCAGGAGACAAAGACAATGTCAGCGTGCATCAGCACAAATTCACAGATTCATGAGAGAACAGACATGAGGCGTACTGAATGCCAGTCCTTGGCCTGGCCTGGTTCAGAACTCTGGGCCCATATGTATTGAGCATCTTGACATACAAGTACTGGTCTAAGATCAGCACACCCTTTATGTATTTATTAAAGAAGAAAGGGGCGAACTGATCTCAGATCAGCACATTTTGAGCATTGTGGAACATAGAGTTTAAGCTCTGGGGCTATTTTTCCACTGGAGCAACAGCAGCGGCTCAGCGGTCTGACTGTGTCAAAACAGGAAGCTGGGGCAGATGGGCCGGGGCTGGCCTAAATGGCCCCACACTCCAAGCCCTGAGGTGGGGTTCCTGCTCCAGAGGAACCAGAGCAAGGGACAAAGACACACACACACACACACCAGCACACATATACACACACAAACTTCAGCCCATAGCTACACAGAACACACCCTGCTGAGCCCCGCTAATTCAAACATTTGATTTAAGAAGTGCTGAGATCTGATCTCAGAATTGCTGGGCACTGAGATCATTTCAAACAACAATAGCTGTGTGGGAATGGCACCAAATATTGGGGAGAATTATGAAAAGTGAATAAAAATAGTGGCAAAGCGAGTTCAATTATGACTACATCTTTGTATGCCTCTCTATTTCTATCTCTCTTTCTCTCTTTCTCAATTTCTTTCTTTCTTTCTTTCTTTCTCTCTCTCTCTCTCTCTCTCTCTCTCTCTCTCTCTCTCTCTCTCTCTGTATTACACACATACCTCACCACAAAATGTATGTATAAAATATACAGTACAATTAATTACTCACATATAGCTACACAACTTTAAAGATTAACTAATCATTTTTAAAGTATACATTTCAAGTGTACCATCTCTCTCTATATTTCTCTTGCCCTCTCTCTCTCCCTCTTTCTTTCTCTCTCTCTCTCTCTCTTTTTGTGTTTCTCACACACACACACCTCATTACAAAGTACACTTTACTCACACATAGTTGCAAAAAACACATAAAGTACATATAAAATGTACAATTTCCATGCTTTGTATAATGTTATGCATTAATAGGAGTGGGCTTTACAAGAAATACAGTTCATTTGATCCACTAGAGATGCTTTATAGATGCTTGGCTTGTCATTAACTTGACTTTAACATTCAAATAAAAGTCTGTTCAATGTATCTGAACCTTAAGTTGATAGTAAACGATTCTAAGACGAAATCTAAGCCACAAATTTAAACCCAAAACTGAAATGTAATCCTAATCCTAAACCCAACCCTAATATGGCTGGTCACTGCATTAGTAAACAACTAAAGTATTTGTAGATCATCTATCATTTCAACATAAAGCATAATTAAAATATACATTAGTCCTTTATTATGATTTATACTGTGTATTACTACATTTGCATTTACAATTACACCCGCTATTCTTTTTAAACCTCTTTATATTATATGCTTTATACACAGTATTTATCATACAAAAATGTTTTCTGCACAACTGGACAGCCTGAAAATCATACACATTCCATTTTCATTTTTAGATGTAGCCTGAAAAATTGCCAACAACATTTACTAAAACAAAAGGCTGACAGCCCTCCTTTCCTGAACAGGAAATGTTTGTCTTTTAACCACCCTTGATTTACTTGATTCAAAAGCTTGCACATCAACACAGAGCTCTTGATTAACTTACATATGACAGTAAATACACGAATGGACTGTGTTGAAGAAATCTTTGTCTGGATCAATTAAATTGAATGCAACACTTTTCCAGTGAGAAGTACCATCACAGTCATAAACATCATCATAATCATAAGCTCCATTACATAATAGACAACCGAGAGAAAATTCAAGTGAACTTTTGCGTACATGAACCCAGTACAGCACAACACACAGTATGAACTGCTAGAAACTGTTCTCTAACTTTAACACATTCACAGAGTGAAGAAGTGGGCAGCCAGCAGCACAGCACACAGGGAGCAGTGTCTGGGGACGGTACCTTCTTAAGGGTACCTCAGTGGGGCCCTGGCAGTCCTGGGATTTAAACCAACAACCTTCTGATTGCAAGGGTAACTCCTTAACCACCAAACCACCAGCTGCCCATTTTGACACAAACACACACAGGTATATCTATATGTGAAGCAAAGAATATAAATACTGCATATGTATATAAACAAAGAAAAAAACATTGTGTGAAAAAACAAAGACTCCCTTAGACTTCATCTCCAGCCAAATCAATGCCAATTTTTTTACCTGTCACCCAGCTGAATGAAGAAATAATGCCCACGAGAGAAAGAAGAGAAAATGGCTTTGCCATCGTGCGACCACCCTGCCGGACAGCTCCCGCATGAAACCCCTCTTCAATTTCCCACAGGACCCCAATCCTCAGCAGCGCATCCTAGCAAGAGAAAGGAGTTCAGATAGAGATGAGTAAAATCCTCCGCGCGGACCCAGGCAGCACGCGCACGAGAGTGAGGAGAGACTTGTGTGGAGAGGGGAGGGGGGATGGAGGTGGGGCCCGGAGGACCCAGCCTCGGGGGTGGGGGCGGGGGTTACAGTGGGTCAGGACGCACCTTATCAAAGACCATCAGCAGCACCTAAACCAATCAAGCAGCTCAGAGAGCAGACATAAACAACAACGGTCATCAAAGGACCAGGGGAGCTCCAAACTCTCTCGCCTTGACAGAGAGTCACCGTTTCTGCTCGTTGATGCCCAGCTTGTTCACAGAGGAGCCTGAGGAGCATTTGTGGACAGGAGAAACTGACGAGAGGAAAATGAAAAATTTCTGACTTGTGGGACTAATAAGACCTTATCTTATCTTAAAATAAATTAAATAACATAGAAATTAAAAGGTAAACATAGTTAATTAATAATACCATATTTCATCATTAATAATCGTTACTAACGATTTATTGCTCAATGTTTAAGGATAGTAATCATAATGATCAATTACTTAGAGACCAATTAGTACTAAAAATAATTAAAAGTGTATTATTAATCATTAAAGAAGCCAATATGATTTAAAATGCATTATTAATCATTCTTAAGTAATCAATATTTTAAGAATTATTTCAATTGAATTGTTATTAAATGATTATCAATCATGAACTAAAATATTGGCATTCCACCGGTTGGTTTCTGTTGATTTACACTATTTGCCCTGTGCTGTAAATACTGTATACCCTTGATTACTCACTTGATTGCTGTATCTGTACACTGTTTTCCCTTCACATAACAAATCAGTTCACTTTCTTTTAATCAGTTTAATCAAGTGCTTTAACATCCATGAAAATAGCTAAAGAGAGAACAATCATCCTGTTTTTCTTAACACTGAAGTTGTTTAATGTTTATTATGACACTGTCAACAGTTATACATACCAAACTCCAAAGACAGTACGGACCATTATTATTAACTATTATTAATCATAAATGTACACTGTGGGATGAACTAGCAAAGTGACACAGAAAACAAAAACACATTCATTTATTTTAGGGCTGAAAACTGTAGAAGAAAAACGAAAAGGTAGTGTGTGTGTGTT
>JBBMFX010000148.1:10182462-10203159 GCA_037832545.1 Rhabdalestes septentrionalis | reverse complement strand
AAGGGGTCGAAGAAAGGGTGGACAAAAGAAAAGGGACAAACTAATATTCGGGAGACTGGGAGCGGAAAACCCGGACCATGATGGGGCGGTCGTCACAGTGGACAGCAAAAAAAAGAAATTAATTGCACAGAGAAATGCAATTTCTTGTGTACACATGACAATAAAAGCTTTGAATCTTGAATCTTGGAACCATAACTTCATGTGTGGGTGGAGATTTGGCTTATCCATCCATCCATCCTCAAATAATAATTGAATGTTTTAATTAAATAATCCAGTCAACAGGTTCAAAACCTGCTGCTGTAAAATGTGGGGCAAATTGAGCTGGGTAAGCAGTATTAGTGGGAGGATCGATCAAAATATCGATGATGCCCATACAAACGTTGGTGTTGATATTGTTCGATACCAGTGTAATGAGATTGATAGTGCTGATGCTTTCAAGTGTCTCTCCAGTCACAGCACGGAGCGGCACACTCTGCTCTTCCTCCCCTCGCTGTGACTAGATGAAGTGGAGAAATTTTTTCTATTTTTGTATTTTGGGGTAATAATTTGGTGTATTTTCTTTATTTAAGAAAAAAATGTTTTTGTTAATGTTCTATTGTTATTGTTATTATGACTATAAAGAATTGTCTATTTATAACTTTGCACAAATTCTGTCCTGGGTTTTAACTAATTAATAATTCAAAGGAAAAATTACAAACAAATTAAAGATCATTAAGATTCATTCAGATTTAGCAATTTAATGATGCATGCACCTTGATCATTAAAAAGTATCAATATCGGTATCGGTGATACTGGCCCTGTATTTACTTGGTATCTAGTGCTGGCCAGTGGGTTGATGGTAATTTTGGGCCGGTGCGGAATCCTGTCAGCAGCAATTTTAGGTTATAAATATTCAACACTACAGACTCTTTTATTTAAGAACTGTTTCAGCACACTTCATGTTCAGTAATGGTCACAGAAATCAAAATTATGACCTAATATGCTCCAGCAAGAACAATGATAGAGTTAAGTCCATCAGTAAGTTGCAGTTTAAGGCAATGTAAATACTAGCTTGGGTGTCAGAAGCATTTCAATGTGGGGATGTGCTGCACATAGCATCTCGGATGTCACACACATACAAATCGTTGGTTGTGTAAGGGGTGATTTTAGGCTGATAATAGTTCTCCCTTTAAGATTATACAGTTAATACAGTTTATAACACTGATAATGATGAGAAATAGACAAATAATATGCATAATTAGAGACATTTTCAATTTAAGAGCTTAGATAGATCTTTAGAGGTACATAGAGCCAGTTTATACATTCAGGTTCTAACACTGAGAAATGCTATTGTAAAGCAAGACACAGGCTAATTCAGATCATGCCATGCTAACAGCCTGTGATGGTTCTGGACAGTGCTGATGTTTCCTAGCTTTAGAAAACGTTCTGCAAACTGCAGAAAAAGGGCATTTTAGGCTTTATTGATCATACAGAAATTTGCTATGTAATGACTGCAAGGACACAGACCCCAGAGTAGTGACATACACTCATGCCCTTGAACTGTGCACTGAAGACAGTGTATAAGAGCAAACAAGTACATGTACAAGTCAAAAGTAACAATTAAAAGAGCTTTTATTGTATTATTCACCTTAAACCAGCGACCCCACCACACAAAAGCACAGACATACCAAAGAAATACGTAAGATAGTACAGATAGCCCAGCTTCCTGAACGCTAGGTAGCATTGAATCCCGAGACTGTAGAACTGCATATGCACAGAAGTGCATGGTAGCACATTTTCATGGGTAGCATATTAATCCAGAACACTTGACCAGGTTCAAGTAATGTGGTGTGATTAACCGGGGGGTTAATCAAGTGCAAACAGGATGAAACACAAGAGCAACAATATTAGTTTTAGTAATGCCATATTAGTATAAGAGATCATACTCTTTTATATACTGTCTTATATACAACCACCCTGCTTTTTAGTAAGCCACCGTCCATGAAGAAGGCTACAGGAACACATTCACTGGCACAGCTTTGAATTCATAACAATGATACTTCTGGTTAATGGCCTTTAAATGTCATAACTTTAAAATGCTTTAAAGAAACATTAGACACAAAGTGCCATTAATGTGCTGTATTCTAGAATGACCCTGGCATAATGCAAAACGGATATTCGGGAGATTTGTCTTGCATAATTGAGACCTCAACTACAACTGTATATGTGAGGATTATGCATGGAACTGGATAGGGTTGACAGAGAGTTCATTTAAACATTTACTTCAACCTTCAATTACTGTCAGTGACTTCCTCCTTCTCTGCAACACTGGAAAAAGCTGCTACATTTCACATATCTGATTAATTATCATTCCAAGTGGTACTCATTGCCTTTTCAGTGATTTAAACTGAGAGCTTTAGCAATTACAGCAATGTTAGAAATTGTGTAATGTTTATCAGGTTTACACCTGACTATCACACATGCACTATATGGACAAAAGTATTGGGATGCCAGACCATTATACTAACAGTGACTTTAAGGGCATTCCATTCAAAAACATAGATTTTAATATGGAGTTGGTCAACATTCGCAGCTGGTCTTGGAAGGTTTTCCACAATATTATGGAGTATTTCTGTGGGAGATTATGGAGTGATTGTATCCATTCATTCTGTAGAGCATTTATGAGGTCAGGCACTGATGTTGGACGAGAAGACCTGGCTCGCAGTCTCCATTACAGTTCATCCCAAGAGTGTTGGATGGGGTTGAGGTCAGGGCTCTGTCCAGACAAGCAGGTTCTTCCTCACCAGCACAGACATGCTGAAATAGAAAAGGTTCTTCCCCAAGATGCATCCACAAAGCATGCCTTTTTCCAAACTGTTTTGGTCTGCTGAATATATCTTCTTTTTATAGAAGCCCCAGGGATCATAGCTGTTTTGATTGCTGATACATACATATAAACATATGGTCCCTGTTGGGCCAAAACCTCTTATGTCCAAAACTGCTATTTTTCAGGAAACTCAAAAAATAATGTATATTCTAAATAAATGAATACTGAGTCATCCAAAATACCAAAATAGGTATAACTATTTTTAACAGATTTAATGGGTTAATACATTCTAAATTTTACAGACCCACGTGAAGACTGACCAATAATATCGATTTATGGAAGAAAAAAAACATAGACCAAAAGCTGAATTAAATGGTTTCCAACACACAATGACGATATATAGCTTACGCTCTTCCTGGAAGGCTTTCCACAAGATTATGTTTGAGTGTTTCTGTGGGAATTTTTGCCCATTCATTCTGTAGAGCATTTATGTGGTCAGGCACTGCTGTTGGACGAGAATGTCTAGCTCACAATATCCGTACCAGTTCATTCCAAAGGTGTTGAATGGAGTTGTGGTCAGGGCTCTGTGTTGGCCAGTCAAATTCTTCCACATCAAACCCATCCAACCATGTCTTTATGAAGCTCACTTTATTCAATAAAGCTACATATACATATACAATATTGTTCTTCATCAAGGACAGTGGCAGCAGACAAACTTCATATGCTTTTACACTATGCAAGCCGGCCCTCTATTGAGGTGTGTGTGTGTGTATGTGTGTGTATGTGTGTGTGTGAGTATAATAATGGGGTGGGAGTATGAGTATGCTGCCTCCACATGTTTCCTGTCCTGGTTACTTCTACTGGGAGTCATAGCACCTGCATCACCTCCCTTGCTCAACAGAACAGAACAGAGGAGGAAAAAAAGAAAGCGCTTCCTATTGCTCCGCTCCAGTCCCAGCGGCAAGCATGGAAAATCTCCCAACAGGAACATTTTTCTTTTCTATCAGTTGTTTGCTCCCTTTGTTGTTTTATTCACACCATGTCGCTCTCATGGCCTCTCCTGAATTTAGACTAAAACAAAGGGGGCTTTGTTGACAGGTTGGCATGCAGGGAGCTACATGAAGGGGCAGATCGTATGAGAAAGAAGAAGTAAGCACAAAAAACAGAGAGGTATATAGAGTAACATAAAAAAATTGGAAAAAGTGATTCAAGCGAAGGAAATAGAAAGATGCCGCACTAGCACAGCAGAATTGGGATGTGTGTATGATTTTGATACAAACTGGAGAAATATTTCTTGCCTTGGTTCCAAAGCAGAGTAGTTCCTAAGCTGGAAATCCAAACATACTACAGAGCCGTGCCAATGGAAAATGCTGCATTTATCAGGAAACCTTTAATGTTCCTTACAGTCTTTCCAGTGAAGACATGTTGTAGGTGTTAATGATAGCAGTGTGTCCATTTTCTCGCTACCACTTCTGTCTGGGTTTAATGTCCAGACGGTCCAGGCCAAGGTGTGCCAGTTCCTGTTCTGTCATCAGCAAAGGGCACTGGAAAAGAAAACACAGAAAGAGCGATGGAAATGTTCGCTTAGAGCCAGCCAGCACACTGGGGCCGGAGTCCTGTGTGCCTCACACAATCACACACACAGTGGCAAACAGTTCAGGTCATAAATGTCAAAAGTACTCTACACAAACACCTTTATTATCTGTACAAGAATTTTAATATCTGTTAGCAACCCTGTGGGACCTGTGGGGGGTATGTTAGTGCTGAGTTAACAACGGTGCACAATAACATACTTTGCAAATTGTAAAGTAACACAGACATTTGAAAAAAAGGTCACTTTTATCTGAAGATTTTAACAGAAATTAACATCTGTTTCACCTTGCATGTTTTCTATTGACTTCAGAAGAGAGTCCTGTGAATGGTTGCAGTAAGCTGTTTGAGAGTAAGTTGCGGTCACTCTCTCTCTCTGTTCATTTCTAAATGACCTAAAATGACTAAGATTTTTGTGGGTCAGGATTCCTGTGCTTTATACATAATGACTGAACACCATAACATATTTTAATAATAATAATACATTTTATTTATAAGCACCTTGACTCTTAAGGTTACTTTACAGAAGTGATAAAAGTAAAAGGATATATACATGCAATTAAGAAGAAATTAGAATCATTTTTAATATATTACAAACACATTTGTAGAGTCAATTTTTTGAAGCAGACAGTGGATTGTGTTCTCCTCAGATGTTAAGGGAGGGTGTTCCACACTGGGGACATTAAGCACATTTAGTTAAAGCCACTCTCCACAGATACGGCGGTCCAGCAGAGTATCTTTAGTCATGATGTATGCCAGTCCACATACAATGGCTGAGCTTTTTCCCGCGCGCACCCCCTCCCCTCCCCCTAAACGACCACCCGACAAGTACACCGATGCTTCCCCTCTACTGAGCCCTGCTATCAAATTACGTGGGTATAGACTACAGCTTGAGCTGCATTTATCAGGAAACCTTTGATGCAACAATGGGCCTTTTAGCATAAAAAAAGTTCAGTTACTTGAAGAATAGCAGAGTAGAATGGATTTCTACAGTATATACATTTTTTTTAAAAGGAGTAAATGTTAACATAAAAGCTAATACAACTAAATAAATAAATAATAACTCAAGACCATAACCAGAATCAGAAACATTTTCTAAACTGCAAAGAACCATGCAAGCACACAGCATTTTACCCCTGCTAAATGGTGCTTTGTCAAAAGAACGTTTGAAATCTTTGCATAAGTGTAATACTTATGTGATTTAAAAATATAATAATGTAAGTAGCCTTGATGCTATTCATGCAAACAATAAATAAAAGCAAATATTTATTGATTATACTATGCCTGTTGGTGTTCACTAGATTCATTTCAATTTTGAAGAGTGGTGTGAGCTAAACCATTTACAGCTGAACATCACAAAGACAGAGCAACTGGTTGTGGACTTTAGGAAGCAGGTTCCTATTCCCACCCCATCAGCATCAGGGGGACTGATGTCAAGGTGGTTGTGTTGTATACCTAGTGAGTCCCAACTCACAGTAATGTTCTGGTCCGGTGATCCTGGTCTGAATTTTTTCACACAATACAACTCTTTTCTCTTCAATCCCTTTTATTCAAAGCATTGACCAATGGAGAGTAGCAATGCATAAATGCCAGAGCTAGTATGGGGGTGCTCCCCTCAACCTTACATTTTATAAGTCTGGCTGGACAGAAACATTCTGGAACATTCTGTGTTTAACACGTTCTTTAATGGTAAGCAATGAATGATTATTCCCTCAGTTGATGAACAAATGTACCTTGGAGTACACAGACAGCAAACTGGATGGGACACAGACCTAGTTTTCAAGAAGAAAACTGGTGGAGGTGTCTTAGAAGAGAATGCTGAAGATGGGTCTCTGTATCATGGACAACAACTCCCACAAACTATGAAAACAAACACCTTAATTTTACCCCTTAAAATTACCTTAATTTTGACCTTAGTCTGCCATACAATGAATCAAGGAAAATGAAGGGGAAATTGTATAGATATAGGCTGATTAAGGGGTAAAACTAGGGATGTCCAGATCCAATCACATGATCGGAAATCGAGCCTGATCACGTGGTTTCATACTCAATCGGAATCGGACAAGAGCGTCTAGTTGCAGACTCCTGAGTGGAGCTCCACAGGAAACACGTGACCTCCACTCTTTACAACCCAAGACGTCAGTTATAAAACAAGTAGATAAAAACAGCATTTTTCAGTTGGAAATAATATTGAAACCACATATTTAATGTTTATTTTTTATTTTGTTATTTATTTTTGTTCATTTATTCGGCACACAATAAAAATTTTATATGACCTTTCCAACGAGCCCGAGCACAAAGCTGTCCCTCACACATAACCGGAGAAACGTACACTTTCCAATGCGCTCTGGGTATATCGGGGCATTTCTCCCCGCAGCTCGGCTGCGGGAAAAAACAGCTTTCATAGGAGGCATACTAATATACACACTTCCACCCAGAACCGGGGAAACTTACACGTTAACCTTCACCAAGCTGTCCCATTATTTTTGACCCCCAGGACTTCCGAACCCCATTGATCCACTAAGCAAGCACCAATACACCTCAAATTTCACAGTAAAAAACACAGCTTTCATGGGAGACATACTAATATACACAGATATATATACACACACACACACACACACACACACACATATATGAGCATTGTAATTGTCTGCGGCTCCATTAAAGACAGACGTGCCTTTTAAAGCTCTCCGCCTCTAACGGTTTACAGCTAATAACTCCGGGGGGTTGAAGGGGTTGTTAGAAAGGTCTCCTGGAGGTCTATTTTACTGTGAAGTTTGAGGCAGATTGGTGCTTGCGCAGTGGATCTAAATCCTGGGGGTCAAAAATAATGGGACAGCTTGGTGAAGATGAACATGTAAGTTTCTCCGGTTCTGGGTGGACGAGAGCTCCGCGCTCGGGCTCATTGAAAAGGTCGTATGCAGCCCTATCTAACGGTGTTATTTAATGGGAATTGGTGCTTGCCTTGTGAAAGTATGCCGCACGGAGCACAGAGATCCACGCACATGGGACCGGCGCCCCGGTTTTCTGCGGAGGACAGCTTTGCCACTGGCCACAAATATGTGGTGTCAATATTCTTTCCAACGGAAAAATGCTGTATTCCGGAGTTTACGTATTTATCCACTAGTTTTATAACTGACGTCATGGGTTGTAAAGAGTGGAGGTCACGTGTTTCCTGTGGAGCTCCACTCTCCAGGAGTCTGTAGCTAGACTCCTCTCGAATCCGACATTACCTCCCGAACAGGACTCGGGTATATATATATATTCTCATTATTTTTTGAACACATCTATAGATTTGCAGTGACACAGAGTTAGATCTCTTGACTCCACACAGAAACAGCAACACGTGTGCCATGACGTCACTTTGCTGCAGAAATGCTATTGGTTATATGTTGGCATAGTAGAACACGGAAGCAGCTTGAAGCAGAAAGTGTGTTATGTCTGTGGTCTGAAGGTATTATATAGTTGATGACTACAAAATTGCCATAGCAAACTGTGAGATTTGTAAACTTGTGGTGGAAAGGAAAAGGTTACATTTAACGATACGTCACCTCAAAAACAAACAACCGACACAATACAGTGAGTTTACCCAGGCCACCTAGCCGAAGACGAGTCAACTCATGCTGTAGGAGAGTTTGAAGAGGAGAGAAAAATGCCTCGAGACAGCGCGAAGGCGCAGGACATCATAGCCAAAATAGCACAAATGATCGCAATGGGTGACCTGCCATTCACCTTAGAATAGTAAATAGAAGTATCAGATTGGGACTCGGTAGATATTCAAAATCAAATGACTCGGAATCTGACTCAAGGGCAAAAAACCTGATCGGGACATCCCTAGGTAAAACTACTGACTTTTTTTTCTTCTTCAAATTTGCCCCCTAAATAATTGAATCTCCAGCTTAAAAGTAAGATTAAGGGGCTTCATGGCCACTTAATTCAAATTGAGAGGTTTGGTGTAAATTAAGGCAGGGTTAAAGACATTTTATGTACATAATGTTTCACACCTCCTTAACAGGCCTTTGGAGAGCACACAGCAAAATACTTTTTACCTCAAAACGCAGGAAATCTTTTCTACCTGTGGCCATAACTCCTCCCCTTCTGTAGGGGATTTCAATCTGTTCTTGATTGGAGTTGTGCAATGTAATTGTTCAATCTGAGAATTGATTTAATGCCCATCTCATTATCATATCATTTCCTTAACTATTTCATGGCTATTTTCATTTTATTTCATTTTTAAGTTACTTTTTTTTTTTCATTTTTAAGTTACTTTCATACGCCAACTGATCTTCTTGTACAGAGCACTAAATCTTTGTGAGTGTAATGTGAGTCTTACACTGTTATTTGTTACACTGATGTTCTTGTCATTGTGTTTTTTAAACTATTGTTTACTCTCTATCTTTTTTATTTCTCTAATGATCTTCTTTTTCTTTCTTGTTGCACTTAGCATGCTAGTGACACAAGAAGTTCCATCTGGCTAAATAAAGTACTTTATTATCATTGTTAGCAATATGCTTGATTGAACTTATTTAAATAATTAATAGTTAAAATCCACTTCCTATATCTGAATATTTGTGTTGGACAGTTAATGGTTAGACAGATGCACAACTGGCTCTCATGTGGAGTTCAAATAAATATTATGGACAGATCAGTTCCTAAAGGTCACACCTGCAGTTCTCACAATTCCAAGTATTCTGAAAGCACTCCTACTCTCATTCTTCATCAACAACCATAACACAGATCTGCCCAGTTCAGGTCAGTGGTGATGAGGAGAAGTGCCTCGGATAGCGACTGAAGCCAAAAATGAATATGTCAAGCAAGTGAATTTGGGTCAAGCCTGAGTTCAGTTGAATGACCTTCCAAAAAGAGTAAACCCTTAAATCCCAGAATCAAACAGGAAAAAAAAACAGGAAGAGGTACCGCTACGAAGTGAACAAGCAAGGAGATACAGCTGGAGGAAAGAATGAGAAAAAGGCAAGAAAGATAGAGACAAGGAATGAAAAGCAGAGGAGAAAGAAAGGCAAAGAAGAGTACAAGAGAATAAAACATGTAGTTCTCTGTTAACACTCAGGGCTTAAATGAGGAAGCTAAGATGAATGTTATAAGGGAGGATCCCTCAAAATACAAAGACGCTAACACTGCCACAGAGAGCCAGTCCAGTCTATTGACCACTCCCAGACAGAGACTCACCCATTCAGTTCAGTTAGTTCTAAATGAATGCTGTTCTAAGGACGAATAAGGTAAAGGTTTGGAGACGGTAATCCCACAGGCACTTAAACTCTAAAAGAACAGGAGAAATAGGAGGATACATAAGGGTGTTTAAGTATCCCATTAGAAATCATTTTAAATTGTTATTCATTTAAATACAATTGAAAGGATTAACAATTGGATGTTGTGTGCAGTAAGCAAAAGAGCTGATCTGAACCTGATTGTTCAGATAATTTATTGATGTTTCGGTTTTAAGTGTGTGTGATTTTACTTATTAGCTCACCTAAACCATATATCTGTACAAACAATGAAAATACATGATTAGGCATCAGTAATCTGTGACTGTAACTACTTCTGCTAAACATGTGCTGCTAAAAATTGTTAAACTTTGCTTTGTTAGCATTTTGGCTTTGGAACCTTGCTGGAACTTGGTTTTGTCTGCTGATGATCTATGAAATATATATCCCTGCATGTTTTATTCCATGCTTGGCTCTATCTTGCTCCGAACCTGACACTCCGAAGCCTCAGCTTACACCTCCACTGTGAATATCCGTGGTTATATAACCTTTTCAGGAGTATGATTGTAGCAGTTTCCTCAGAAAGGCCTGGGACTATAGCAACTGCTCTAAAAGAGACAAGTGTCATCTGATGAACTTTCTGAACCAAGTGGGTCTAAAACTCCCAAACATAAATTGACCTAGGTGCCTTCACAAAACACTTCTGACCCCCCTATGTGCTCTCTACCTGCCTCTATCACTTATTGATGAGAAAGTAAGGGACTGTTTTCAGTATGCTCAAATGCCGATGCTCTAAAATGTCTGAAATATCTAAATCCAGAGTTTGTTTAACTGCACCCCATGTAAAAGGGAGCAAACATATCAACATTATCAACATTCTAATAAGCTACCGACCATCTGAAACTATGCTTAGAAAACAAATAAATTAAACTGAAATTTTAAGCACCTAAGATTCTGGAAGGATTTTGGTTATGCAAACATGTAACCTCATCTTACTGTGTAATGGATTGTGCAGCTAAAAGCTACAGTAATCTTCTGAGAGCTTTTTCTGTTTTTATGAGCACGTTTTACTGTGATACTCTTTACATTCCATTGTCTGACTTCCAGCACATATAAACAAAGAGACCCTGTCCTTGCACTCCTGCCGTACATTAGCCACTGCATAGTAGTGGTGCTTACCTTCTGAACTTCACGGGAGCTTTAGAAACGTTATTGCCACACTGTTGGAGCCAGAGCAGGAGTGTCTGCATGTATTCTGAACCATAAGTATATTAGCCATGTCCACTCCAATTAGCATGAAATCTTACAGATGTGGAGATCCATAAACACACATCTGAAACCTGGCCACTAAAATAAATCGTCTATCCCAAACAAGAGGCCCCTGCACAAACAGCAACATGCTCAAGATATGAAGGTGAGAACTTACGCGATGTATATACAGGAAAGTAGCCGTTTTATAATGGACAGTTTTCAAACGTGCTGTTGAGTAGATCTGCCCTACCAGGTTAGGACCCATTCTGTTTTTCCTCCATGTCCTCAATCTATCATAAAGATCCTTTAGGCCTCTCAGCATTCCTTCACAAACAAGCACATAGGGTTGCTTGCGCATAGCTCTGTATGAAACATCTGAACACTGATCAAAGTTAAATCGCGTTTGTGTTTGCAGTTTGATAAACTGCCTTTCAGGAATTTGGCTAATAGTAGCAGTATGTGAGGGCTGTATTGTATTACACGGCTGAGAAAACAGAGGCAAGGGCTGCTTAGGGTGGCCAGCATGTTGCTGGGACAAAGGAGATTGACCACTGTTGTTTCTGGACAGAGAGAGACAGATTTAGGAGATGATTGTCAATGTGATAGTAATACTTTACGAATGAATCTTTTTCAGAAAATGAACCATTTCAAGTCAAATCATAGTGAATTTTTGTCACCTCAGCCATGTACAAGTATACAGAGAGACAGAATGGCAAATTCAGGGTCCAGAGTGTACACTTACACATCGTACATCTAACAAATCCAGAGTGTGCTACGATATACAGGACAGTGCAATACAAATTAAAACACTGAATTTTGGTATAGGTTGAAACACACCCTTACCTAAGGCACTTTCATATCCTAAAACTGTTGCAAAATCTCCCTCACTCATACAATGCATTACTGCATCACCTCACGCAACCAAACCAGTTTGCTCATGTAGTCTGTAAGTATGAGCCTACAGTGTAAGCCGTGTGGGAGTGGGATTAAGCATTGTACACTCAAAACGTCCTAGTTGAGACTGTGGTAACCCGTGGACTGCCTGTAAAAATAACAATAAAAAGTTACAAAAATAAAATGTATACTCATTGTAAACATGAAAATGTGCATTTTGCGTACTTAGAAGTCAGTGTTTTGCTCAGTCTATGTGCAAACCAGTTCTTTGGATAAAGTAACGTTCCATGAGCAGTGCTGTGAGTGAGTTTTACAAATTATGAACGTAACCATGAGTGATGGGAAGTTCGGCTCTTTTCTTGTGGCACAGCTCTCAAAAGGAGCTGGTTCTTTAGGCTCCCAAATGGCTCTTAGTTTATTATCATCTGTTGAACTAGTTCATTTTTGTCTGAACTAGTTCCTTTTTATTTGAATGAACTGTATTTTTCAGTGTGAACTGGCACAACACAGTCCATGAATATAAGTTCTTTATAGCAGGGTTTGGGTGGTGGGGGTGAGAGTAGAGTCGAGGATCCCAGGAGCCACGTGGTGTTGAGGAGCCTGACAGACTGTGAGGTAAAAATTTTCTTCACAACCAGGCAGATCTGGCTCTGAGGCTGCAGTATCTTCTCTTAGATGGCAGGAAAGCGAATGTGAGGGGTGAGCAGTGTCCGGCAAAATGCTGGAGGCATGGCAAACACTGCGTTTGCAGAATGTTTCATCTAGAGCGGTAAGTATTGTTCGCTGCTGTCCTCACCACTCTCTATGGACGTATGAAGTCAGACATGTTGTGCTTGCCTTTCCAGATAGTGATGCAGCTGATCAGAAAAGTCTCAATGGTGCCACTGTAAAATGTGGTGAGGATGGGAAGGGGAAGGCTTACTCGTTTCAGCCGCCTCCGGAAGTGCATTCTCTTCTGGCCTTTCTGGTGATGTTTGTCCACGTAAATTCCTCAGACCACACCAAGCAACTTGTTACTCTTTACAATCTACAGCAGAGCCATTGATGCTGAGTGGGGTGTGGGGTGGATATTTTCCACAAAACATATCATTTGTAGGCTTGATGATGCGGCCAGTAATGTGTGGGGCTATCCAGAATGACAAGAAGAAAACTGAGTAGCTCCAGTGGATTTCTGGTGCTCAAGGCGTTGGAGTTGGTGGTGTTGCGGCCCATCCATGCTGACTGGGGCCTCGCTGTCAGGAAATCTAAGATCCAGTTGCAAAAGGTGGAATTTAGGCCTAACCCACACCATTTCACAATCAGCTTGTGTAGTGTGACTGTGTTGACAGCTGAGCTACAGTCTATGAATAGCACACTGACATGTGTCTTTTTTTTCTACAATACCCAGAACAAAAATATTAGTGTTAAATCAGTATCATCCAGAATATGTTTTGTGGCACTGGTTTCCATAATTGCAGCCCTGGTGTTGTCTAAACTGGATGTTTGGAGTGGTGTTAAGTTCCTGAACTTTGTGGATTGTAAGCAGTACCAGATATGTATTATTATTTAGGTGTCTGCAGAAAACAGTGTTAGTCCCATACCTCCAGTTCTGAACTAAAGAAGCAATACTCAAATTACAATTACATGTTGGCTAATCGACTTCATGTGTGGTAAGTGGGAAAAACTTTTCCTCAAACAATTACTTTAAAGCACATGTCTATTTTTGATCTATTTAAATTATTGAATAACAATAGCACAGCATTGAAAAGATCTAATCCTCCTGTATAGTATCAACACAATCAAATCTGATTTTTCCACTCTTTAAATAAATACAGAAAAACTGCATAGTATAACAATTAATGATCTGGATGAGGTGTGTCGGATTAAGAAATTCTAAAATAGGGGATGCCAGGATCTATTTCAGCTACTGAGTTTCATCTCCTGTGGTATTCAGAACATTCTCTGTATTTACACAGCAACAAGAATGTTTTGCATTGGTAAAAAAATGTTTTTAAATGTCTTTATGACTAATGACGTTTGATTCTTTCATGCAGTAACTTCATGTAAGTCACCCTTTGCTGCATATACATATTATTATGCCCTCCTATGCACTATTAGAGCCAAACAGAATACTCAGCTTTTTAGACAAGCCCACTAATCAGTCCATTAATATGCGCTGATAATATACAATGATATTAATTTAAAGCAAAACATTTCCATCAATTCCTTAAATTATACTAAATAAGCCCATTTAAGTGCGTCAAGTGTTGAGTGTGATTTATCATTTGGTCAAGCCCATTTCATATTAGACTAAGTGCGGAGCATGTTACCTAAGATTTACCAAACAGTTTGACACCATTACAAACTTTTGGTGACCCACAGGCACATTCAAATGGCCATGATTGTGATGTAGAACTGGGTAATGTTGGTGGGATAAACAGCTCTTAGCTCTATTCATTCTTATCACTTACAGAATTTTCTTAGGGATATTAACGATTACAGTTTCCTGTTATTTATGTACCTGTTTGTCTGTCATGGTTATGAAAGAATTACCAAAGGTCTAATAGCGTGAATGGCATGGTGATGAGCACAATTAACAATATTCATATGTTTGTATTAAATGTTGAAATGCAATTCAATTTGTAGAAGAATGGATGCTAAATAAAAACCCAATGGTTAGGACTAAACCGGTCCCAAGTGTTAACTCAATGTCCAGTGTTAAGTCAACACTGTCAGTGACATGTTCCCAACCGTGGTTATCCCAATGATTCAGAGTTCATCTAAGTTGCATGAGTTTGCAGCTTGAAAAATGTCTTTACCGGGGGAGTTTTGTGAAATAGACATGCTGCAGAATGCAGCAGTCCACTTTTTCATGATTCAGGGATGTATAAGTCCTGGAGGGCTCATGAAATGTATGGTTTAATGACTCTCCTGCAGTAATTGTTTTAACTGACTCATATTCATTGCCTGGAGCACAACAAACTTAAATCAGTCATCTCTGAGCAGAGGCAATCATTCATTACTTGGTGAAATGGTCCCAGAATTAAAAAATATGGAGATATTTGCACCCACTTATGGTTTCACTTTGCTGGCCAGTGCAAAATGCTCTTTCAGTATTAATTATATACCAAGAGTTTTTCACCTTCAGTACTACTTGTTGTTCGCAACTTTTGCAACATAACTACCACAGAGTTAAAGCAATACTTTTTCTACACTTAACATGTTGTGGTTGTTGTTGCTCTTAATATTAATATTAATGATAAGAAGATGAAAAGAGCACTCCTATAATAAAAGTTAATAGTATTACTATAATAATAATAATAATTGTTGTTGTTATTATTATTTTCATAAAAACATAACAAAAGCATAATAACATAAATGGTATTACAGATCAAGAAGAAGAATTAGTTAATAATAATAATGAATACTACTACTACTACTACTACTACTACTACTACTACTACTACTAATAATAATAATAATAATAATAATAATAATAATAATAATAATAATAATAATAAATGCAGGCGAGTAGTGACAGTAAATACCAAAAAAAAATACAAGAGAAGGCGAAGTACTCCATTTGTTAGAAATGTGAGACCTACAAGTATGAGTTCCTAGGTATTTGTAAACTATTAAAACAAATTAACAAAATAACATTTAATTAAATGGCCCCCCACCAGCTCAGGGTGAGACATACCTTCCTGTTTACCTTAGCTTCATTTTCTTTGTAATACTTTGGTAAAATCAAATAACTTGCTGTTGCGAAACATCCTGGATCACCAAGGGTCAGAGATAAATGTACTATTATTTACCAAGCTTGAGTCACTTCCCACTGCTGATGATTCACTAATTCTCGAGTAGAGTGGAATGGTCATCTACAAATATCACTGATTTGGGGTTTGTAAACAACTGATGGATGGACACAGAAAGAGAACTTTGCTTGAGTATTTACCACAATAATTGTTTAAACAACTTGGCAAATAGCAGTGGCCACAGTGTGTGTGTGTGTGTGTGTGTGTGCGTGTGCGTGTGCGTGTGTGTGTGTGTGTGTGTGTGCTGATCTATGCATGCTATCAAGCATGGGAATAGTAAATGGCCGATATTGGCTATGGGGGAATAGATAAATGGCTGAAGAAGCAAATTGTCTAGATAGGGGGACTGTGTGGTGGAAAGAGGGTTGAAGTGACAGAAAGAGGGTCAGGAGGGTTCACCACTGGGCACAATGAGGAAGTGGCAGGAGGGGTCAGGAAACAGAGTACACATCCTCAGACAGGAAAGCAGCCTTCTCTAGGAGGCATCCTGGATTCACATGCTTAACAGGACCCTTACTGTACATCTT
This sequence comes from Rhabdalestes septentrionalis, assembly GCA_037832545.1. NCBI lineage: Eukaryota > Metazoa > Chordata > Actinopteri > Characiformes > Alestidae > Rhabdalestes > Rhabdalestes septentrionalis. The sequence continues at coordinate 10,187,072 of JBBMFX010000148.1, read as the reverse complement.
TTATTTGTATTAATATATTTTTATATGTGCATACATGCACACACACACAAACAAACAAACACAAACATAAACACATACACATACACACACAGGCACACACACGCACACGCACACACGAACACATGCACACATACACACACATATGTATTCACATATCCATTCATGTGTATGTATGTATAGTATATATGTGAATACACACATGTATACAGGATACTATTATACCCTGAGTAATATCCCACTATATGCCAGAAATGTACTCTCTCCTGTTGTAAATCAGGTCCTCATTAAGATCTGCTACACCCAAGGATAAGGAATCAGGTAAAGGCAGAGCTAAAATAACAAGCAAAAATTTACAGCCCTTTAACAAGCTCCACAGGATGAGATTTCTGCTAAACACAACAGTCTGCATTAAATCATTCCAAACAAAAACTCAGCCAAAAGCTATATTTTCAAAAATAATGTGTAAGGCCTTCTGGCAAATTGAACAAAAAGGTGCATGGGGAGAAAATAACGTTCAATAATGTCTAAATTATTATATAAATGTCATGCTGCTTAAATGCCATAGATTTGCGAATGATTTAAGTTTGGGAGTTCGAATCCCAACTGCTAGTGACACCACTGAGGTACCCTTGAGTAAGGTTAAATGTTCACACTGTGTGCTGTGCTGTAGTGTCTTCACACAAGCCTATAAATTAAAAATGAAATAAAATTAGATAGGACTACAAAAACAGATGTGTAGCTACATTTTAAGTATGTTTACTGGTCTCACAAACTACTTAGACTGTGATCTGAACAATAGTTACTCAAAAGGAGGTACCACATGAACACCCTTCAGAATCAGATACTGAGATTAAGTACATTAGTATTTTTGTTGCAACGCAAAACAAAACAATTGGCTGAATAGTAACATCAACGCTGTATTCATTGAAGTGTAAACAGTTATTTTAGGCATAAACAAGTATCCCAGCTAAGGTGATGAGGTAACTATTTAACAAACCCTAAACACAAATGTGGCCCAATAACAATAGTTTGTTTGGGTTTTTTTTTTTAATGAACTTCCTAAACGTTTCCACACAGTGTTAACAATGTGAAATTATTTCTCTGCATTTAACCCATTCACCACGTGAAGCAGTGGGCAGCCATCAGTGTGGTGTCTGGGAAGTAGTGTGGGCACAATACCTTGTGTTAGGGTACCTAAGTGGTGCAACCATCAGTCCTGGGATTCAAGCCTACAACCTTCTTGTCATAGGGGTAACTCCCTAAATGCCAGATCACAGGTTGACTCTAGAAAGGTTAATATACTTCCCCTGAACAAAATGGTGTATGATGGTTCACCAAGAAAATAATTGTGTCTTAATAAATGTGCAGTCATGGATGGAACACACATTTGTGGGCTAAATATGGACACAAGGGGGCTGGTGATCCGTAAGAAAAGTAAAGCTTTAAATAGTAATTTAACCTCTTCGAATACATATTCAGTTTTGGAAAATCACCAAATGGTGCGGAAACAATTTGGTAAAAACAAGGTTTGGTAAAAACTGGTGGAGATTGTTTAGCATACCTAAAAAAGAGTATAACTGGTTTATATTCTCTGGATTTGGTGCTTACAAACCCACCTCAGTTTAGTCTTTGTACTTATGTAGTCCATGTTTGCTGATTGTGTGGCCAAAGTACTGAGTAAATTTGCTCGCAATCCAAACTCAGTATCTTCTTAAGATTGGTAAGGTGTTTCTTCTCATCACCCGCAGCGACAATGATATAATCAAGATTGAGCTGTGCACTAGAAATGCCCTGTATCCATTGTACTTTGCCATATTACTGTTACATATGCAACTTTGACTACCAGGCAATTGTACTGAAACAAACCACAAAATTAATACTTGTGAGATGCTACTTGGACAACTCTTCTATTTGCATCAGAAGGTATACTTGTACCAGACTGATCTTGGAGAATTGCTTTGGAATCACCACCGAAGCATATATGACCATTGATTTTAACTATGGGCGCTAATGGAGTTACCCAGTCAGACCAATACACTTTTAAATGATGCCTTCATTCTCCAACCATTGCTGTCAAAACTGTCCATTTGTTTATCAAACCCAACCATTTTCAGTGATGTTTTTGTCTGTTGGTGGTTGTTTAAATGTTTCTTCATTTATTTTACTCACATCCCTGTTAATGGCTAGCATTTTTGCTCATCTCATTCTTTGTGTCCCTTTTTAGTTTTTTTTCAGGCAAAAGTCCATTTTGCTCTGTTCACTAGCGAAATGATTTACACTAGAGTCATTTCCAAATATCATCGCCAATAATTGTGTCTCATTCAAACACTTTAAACATATTTCTGTTGGACTTGTGGTGCATGATGCAATAACAAATACATAACAAGTACATAACAAACATATTGAACACTAATTAGCTTCCCCTTGCTGCTGATTTTTGATTCACTCACTCAAAGTACACCCCCAATACACCTCTAAGCATGGGCATTGTCCCCATTCAACCAGAGGGGGAAGTGTCCCCCTCACATTTCATATTTTTTCATTTGGAACCCCCCCCACACACACATATAACATAAATAATTAGTTCACCCAGTGCTGTTGAATCTTGAATCTTTCGCAATAGAATCCGCTCCACTGAATCGATAGAATACACACACCACAGAAATCCAAGCAGTCTTGGAGGAAAACGCAGAGCGGATTTCCAGTGGTCTGTGTTCTTCTATCGATTAAGTATAGTGGATACTTTCACGAAAGCTAGACTCATCTGTCAGACTGCCAGATGTAAAGCATGATTTATCATTCCAGACAACACATTTTCACTGCACCAGAACATAATATTGATTAAACTTACATCACTCCAAACAACACCTGGCATCATGCATGGTGATGCTGCTGAGGAAAGTCTAGTATGTGTTACATAGAGCTGCTTGGTTTTATATTTTATCACATAGTCTATGATCTAAGAACAGATACTGAATGTTCATTCAGTGCAAAAAAATGAAACTGGACACAAGATGATTTAAAGTGTTCACAGGATGCTTTAAAGAAACATATTGCTTAATTATTATTTAATTATAACTACTTAATCTTGTTCCAAATAAGATTTTTATATGACTTAAAGTAAAAAACAGTGACCACACATAGTAATATGCTTAGGTTGAACTGTTTTAACATATCCAATAGCACACTGTTGTGTTCGATGGTAAAAGACAACTTCTTACTGTACATTAGTCATCATATCAATGAATGTTAATGTATTTCAGGATGTCAAGTATGAAGTATAGATATACTTTGTATGAGGGGAAATGCTGTCATTTTAACCTAAGAACAGATTTTGGGCACTTTAAGCACCGGACAAGATCTGCAACATGCAGATAGATAATGGAAGTGTACCTGGGGTGTGATGATGACATTCTGCTTCGGCAATCCACCCTTTGTGCTGAAAAAAACACATCTGCATCAGAGCGACTGGACTTGGTCTGGGCCATCAGAAGAGAAGCCCAAAAAGAAGGCCAGGCACAGCAGGGGTAGAACGGCCAGGCAGAGCAGGGGCAGAAAGACTTCCCACTGAGCTAAATTATAAGCACATCTGTTATTCGGTAGTGGGGGGGGGGTGAAGGGGAGTTGTGCATGTGCAAAGTCTAGAGCGCAAAGTCTCTGTCTGTGGATAAACGGGTTGGATGTGCGCATGCAGAATCTCGGCCACTGTCCGGGAAACATAAAGTGTAAGCATGTTTTAGTATGGGGGGTGGTGTATGGGGCCTGTCCCCCATGCTATAATGTTCCTGTCACCCATGCCTTATTCCATATTTTTGTTTGATATTCACCACATGCTAGGTCCTTTGTAAAAATGTCTAGATTTAGGGATGAATTTCTCCTTTGTAACTGAAACATCCTTCTAAATTGAACAGTTGACAGAGGCATAGCAGATGTACAGATGCAGGCCACTTGAAGTGTAGTGTAGTCTTTGGAACACTGTGTACTTTTTCAAAAGTTTGGTCAAAAAACCCTAGTCCAACATTTCTGTCATCAAAAGTATGACTAGATTTTAGGATTTGTTTTTTAGTCCCAATCATTATCATTTTCCTTATAAAACTAATATTTAACTAGTGTGCATTAAAAATCAGCCGAGTTTTTTTTATTTATGTTCTGTAATGTATAGGGATGGGTATCATTAAGGTTTTAATGGTATTACTACTTGTGTCAATACCAGGTATCGGTTCGTTACTTTTTCTGTACTCTTATCAGTACTTCCATTGTGTTTTTAATTATAAACTAATTGAGAACAGAATGACAACACTTTAACCCTAATTCTAACCTGAATCTAAAAAAGTTGGACTCACTACAAATTAAGTTTTAGGTGAGCTCTGCTTTATAATTTCTTAGTTTATTATTATTTGTAAATGCAGCACTATAGCATAGTCATTTTAATGTTTACTATTTATTTAGGCTACTGCAAAAATACTCTAAATATTTAGCCTATGTGTAGGCTGTATGTTATGGGGCGCCGTTTGTAAAAACAGCTTCACAAACTTAGAGGTGTCATTTTTTCAACATTTAGCACAATGTTCACACAATTTTTACACATTTAGAGCTAAATGTGTTTAAAA
>JBBMFX010000148.1:10163235-10176657 GCA_037832545.1 Rhabdalestes septentrionalis | reverse complement strand
CGTCTAGACGGTCTAATCAGAGCGCTCCAGCCACCAGCACGTTCGTTCCTGCTTCAACAGCGGTTCGATGTGTTAACATGAACTCAGTTAGCTAGTTAGTTAGCTAGCTAGCAATTTAGATAAATTTGAAAAGTAGAAGTTAATGCCAAACGGTTTTATGAGCTTGGTTTATCGTTACGCTTCTACTTTGTTGGTTAACTTTTAAAATGCCTCTCCGGGCCGGTACTCTGCATGTTGAGGGGAATTTGTTTTGCATCATACTGGCCTTAATTCTGCTAATTCTGACAAGAGTATCTGCTATTCAAGAAGAGGCCAAAGTCGGCGAGGAGCAACAGCCTGTCGAGGTAATATCAGCTTATTAATATCATATAAATACAGTTCAATGGAGTAAACTATGTCAGGCCCGGCTTGGCTACGTGTTCAGGGTTATAGGCTTCCTGGCTAATATTAACGTCCAGGCTAATCTCATCTAGAGAAGAGTAAATTTGTGAGACAACGATGTGTATAAGGCTGGACCCAATTTTGTTTGCTATTATCCAGCTTCAACCCAGTAGTACAGACGCTAGAGTCACATCTTTAACCTCTCTTTCATCTTATATGCCTTCTGTGGTTTAACCGATTAACTTTTTAAAAGAAAGAACTCTCCACCTACTCGAGCAGATCTTGAGCCACACACCACATGGTAAATGTTCAACACATCAGTGAATAGGTGTTTCGGTCAGTCATTTTCAGTTTTTCTATGCACACACAAGTACAAATTTATGTGTGTCGATTGCTGAAATGAATTGTTAATTGTACACTACGTTGCATAGTACAAAATACTTGGATTCTTTTTCACGTGAAAGGGTGCAAGTGGCAGGAAATCCACTTTCCTCTGGTCATGCTTGTATAGTGATATTGTAATAGACAAAAGCACTGCGGGTTTAGTGTTACAACTTACCCGTGGTACTTTAAAACGCAGAAGTCAACACATCCAGGTGGCAAACCTGTAAAACATCTCCACACATATTGATCAGAACCAGTAATGGTACTGACGATGTAAGCAAGTTGTATTATCATTGCCAAGTGTACACAACTGTAGATATTAAATAGCTGGGTCAATCGCATATTATAGCCGGAGGCATAAACAAATGTCATGTGGTGCGACCACAATTTATCTAAAAAAACTAATACGTTTTTTAACATGCTTAATATTAGTTTTTACAAGTTGTCAGAAATACCAAGTGTTTAGAAACACGTGTTTGTATTTCTTTTGAGATTTGTAAATTATGATCTCATATTAGCTCTATATCACATTCGCCAAATTAAATGTAGTTAACTGACTCATTTTTCCTGTAAAGTACATAAAACTGAAGTGTTTTAAAAATACCATTAACTTAAGCATAGTGAATCAGTTTTAATGTTTCAGCTACAGAAATTTGATTTTATTTTGAATTTAAGTTATTGCTATTCTTGTGTGCACCACATGATATTTTGACTTTAAATTAAAGATAAATTACAAATAATAAGAGACTTTTGAAAAGTTGAAGTGAGTACATACCTGGGAGAGTTACTTCATATAAAAAGGATGTTTTTGTACATTTAAACCTATTTTAACTTAAAAAAACAAACAGCTGGACAGAATATTTATGTGTCATGTCATTGACCCAGCTGTCAAACCTTTCCATCTACAGAAAGCTGCTACTGGCCAACCTGAAGGTCCAGTAGTGAGTCAAGATGAGCCAAGTAAAGACAACCTGGGCTTCATACATGCATTTGTGGCAGCCATTTCAGTCATCATCGTCTCTGAGCTGGGAGACAAAACTTTCTTCATTGCAGCCATCATGGCCATGCGCTATAACCGGCTCACTGTCTTGGCAGGAGCGATGTTGGCTCTAGGTCTTATGACCTGCCTGTCAGGTGAGTGTAAAGAAGTTTTGTCTTTTCCTTTGATTTTGAGAACCTTGGCTGAAAGGAACAGTGGAAGGATCTGTGTATTGTTTCTTACCTTAACTTCAAAAAATATAATTCTGTTTAAGAAAATTTTTTTATTGTTGGGTGTGAAACCAAAACGTCTATATTTCTCGTTTGTAGGAAAGTGAAGCTGGAAATTGAATCATTCTCTCAGACTAAGTTTGCTTGTGTTGTATCTAAATGGCTAATGGATGTGCTCCGTTATCAGTCACAATGACATTTCTAACCTCTCTGACTGATTGATATGCTTTTATTATATTTTCACAAAATCGTGTTTTAATGAAGAGCATGACTCTTTTTGCCCATACAGGCCCATACTGAAACAGCACTTATTATTACGTATTTGATCCTGAGTGAATGATGGGCATTGTTAAGCATCAGCAAATTTTTAAGGAAAATTCTTATCCATTATGCTGTTATGTTTTAAAGTGCCCTCTTATCGGTACCATTTCTAATTATATTTTCATCTCAACTGCAATGTTCCATTTGCATCTTAGATGCAACGTTAGAGCAGCTGGTGGCCCAGTGGTTAGGGAGTTGCCCCTTTGATCAGAAGGTCATGGGTTATAATTCCAGCAGGCTAGTTGCACCTCCTATGTAGCCTTCAACTTGGTACCCTCTCCAAACACTGCTCCCCGGGTGCTGTGTTCCTGGCTGCCCGCTGTTTCACTTGGTGAATGGGTTAAATACAGAGAAGAATTTCATTCTGTTCACACTGTGTGCTGTGGTGTGTTCATGTATGACAAATGGTTAGTTTACACTTTTTAAGTATGTCCTGTTTTGTTAAAACATTAAAGCAGAGACCACTGGTACCCTCCAACCATTTCGATAATTTTTATTAAGATTACCATAAAATGGGAAAATGTCCCAGCTTTTTGGCAAGAATTATATCAAAGTAACCAAAGGCTAGCTATGCAAGAGACCCAAAGACACATTAATACGTGACTGTCACTGGGTATATTTATACAAAATGTATGAAGGAGTACTATTCCACAAGTACTACTATGCTGGAATGGTGGAATATTCACTTCTGACCTGTGTTCTCCCATTAGTCCTGTTTGGATATGCCACCACTATTATCCCACGGATTTACACCTACTATGTTTCCACGGCACTTTTTGCCATCTTCGGCGTGAGAATGCTAAGAGAGGGCTTGAGGATGAGCGCAGATGAAGGCCAGGAAGAGCTTGAGGAGGTACAGGCTGAAATTAAGAAGAAAGACGAGGAGGTGAGAACCATCTAAGAACCATCATTCATACTGTGCAGAACTGCTCTTGCTCTTCGCCAAATAGGTGTTTGACCCCGCTGCTGATCGTGCAAACTGTACCCAGATGATTAAATCAGCAAAACTGCAAACCATAAACGGGGTGGGGAACTGATAACTCAGAAAACCTGTACATAAAATGTGTGTACTGAGCTACCCACACTGAAGATTCAGAGTTGAGGTAATTTGTGTTTACTGTAAATCTCGGTGTTTTAAGCTGGGTGTGCTAATATTTTCACATTTAAGCTCTTAAGACAGTGGCATACTGTTAAACACTATACAGAATAACTTTGCTATGCCATTAAAACATAGATTATGAAGTGCAATTTGTGTGGAAACTGCATGCTACAGGCCACTTGCATTCACAGTACTTGACCTCAATAACAGCAGATGTCATGGGCAAATGAAGATTGTGACCGTAAAACAATAGATGCTGACATGCCTTCTACTTCAATTGAATTCAGCCACTTAAATCTGCACGTTTTACTGACACAGGCATTAAATTACACAAATTTGTGTAGTCTCCATTGAAAAGCATTGCCAGTAGAATGGATCTAAGAACCCAAAAATGCTAAAACAATGTCAATTAGAGATACTAAGCCAATGATGTGGGACACTGCACACATTACTGGCAGAAGTCAGCCACTATTGCTCGTCAACGGCTGGATGGTACCCAAGAGCTTAGAGTCAGCACTGGGTTCTGGAGCAGTGTGTGTTTTTTGGAATGATGGAGCTCTTTCTTTTGTCATTGGGAGGAGCTGGAATGCTAGAGTATGTGGTACCAGTATTGGAATTCACAAATACACTTGTGACTGAATGCAATCAAATCGTATCATGAAGTCATAGTAATTAGCCAATGTCTAATGTAAAGCCTTCCAAGAGGAGTCAAGGCGGTTACAGCAGCAAAGATGGGCAGACTATATATAAATATGTGACAAAAAAAAGAACAGATCTACAGATTTTAATGCGAAATCCCTGGATTGGGGAATTTTTGCATTTAGGGAGTGGTAAGTTATATACACAGAAGAGTAATAGAAGAATGCCACATACATACATAAAAACAGCAGGTTCATTTATTCACTATTTTCACAAATGGTCTTGGGAAATGAATAAATTTCACCTATTTGGCTTATTCAAACATTCTTTTATTGCAATATTGCAAATCTTGTTTTCAGTAGTTCTCATTCACTTCCATTTCCTGTAGACATTTCAGAGAGCAAAATGTTTAATTATATTCTAATTATTTAAGATTATTTAAATATTTTTAGTTTTCGATTCTCAGAAACTGCTAGAATGGGCCAGTGGCTGTTCAGTGTGAAAACACCACCCTTAGATTTTTGATCACACAAGTTTTGAATCTACACCTGATGTGTATTAATGGGTCAAATAAGCTCTGAGGCTCTACCAAAAAATAACCGTAGTGAATCAATTGAAGGTGTCCATACGTTGTTGTACATGTTTTACTGTAATATATTATTTTGAAAAAAATTACAGAAAAAATGTTATATTAAAATTTGTTCCATGAGATATAAGTACACACACACAAATGTCAAGTACATATAGAAACAAGTACATAAAGTCTGTAGATCACAAAAACACTAGTTATTTCATGTTGTTTTACATTTTTGACATAAATTGAAAGTTTGATAGTATTAACAACTAATTTGTGGTGAATTTACTGCAGCTCCAGCGCTATAAACAAGCCAATGGGGTGCCAGATGTGGAGACCGGAGCAGCAGCAGCCATGTTGCCTCAAAGGAAGTGGCACAGTTTGATCTCCCCCATCTTCATCCAGGCACTTACCCTCACCTTCCTTGCTGAGTGGGGCGACCGCTCTCAGCTTGCTACCATAGTCCTTGCTGCACGAGAGGTCAGATTACATGTACACACACACACACACTCACACACACTGCTGCGTATCTGGAGAATTCGTCTTGAGTGGATACAAATGTTTTGCTATAATTTATAAGTATTTACAATCACTCAAACCGCAGTGTAGTCAGACATATATTACCCATAACTAGATAAGCCATGGCTTGGATTGCACTGGTGTTTTTAAGCCAAGAACCACTTCTGGTTAAAAAAAAAAAAGTTAATGGACGTGTGTCTCTTTCTTCCAGTGGTGCGTGAAGGGCATAGGATACTGAATTAAAACTGTCCAAAAATGCCAGAATTCTAGTGTGGGCAATCAGTAAAAAAAAACAAAAAAACACCAACCCAAGGCAACGCAAAGATGTTGCAGAAATTTGAGTTTGTGTTAAGACATGATCTGTCATATCACACCGATCATCTTAAAACACGATTTGTCATATCAGGCTGATCATGTGAGCCTTCACAGTTGTCGATAGGTGGTGCTATTATTCAGTGTTTACAACCTGTCCACACTGTCTTAAATTGGAATACTAGATAGACCTTCTACAGTAGTGTTTCATCTTTAAATTCTGAGTTTACTGAGTTCAGGCTTGAATGATGAGACTTTTTTCTTTTCAGGATCCTTTTGGTGTGGCAGTAGGTGGGACTCTGGGTCACTGTCTATGCACAGGTCTGGCTGTGGTGGGCGGAAGGATGGTAGCTCAGAAGATATCAGTCAGAACTGGTAAGAGCCTATTATTAAATAAAACGATTTTCCCGAGTAAACAGTACACGTTAATTAATAGCCTAACGCTTTATTTACTTCCACAGTTACAATCATCGGTGGGATCGTATTTCTTGCCTTTGCTTTCTCTGCCCTCTTCATCAAGCCAGATGCTGGATTCTAATTGGAGGAAAGACTTTCTGATGGTGTTCTGTAAATACCAGCTCAACTGTGCTCTATTCACAAAGAAGAACTGTACACAGAGACTAAGTGTGAATAGTGGAGTGTGTGTGAGTGCGAGAATGCAGTGTTATTTGCTCATGCCTAAAGACCTTGTCACAGAAGCTGCTTTGGTTTAATTTTTTTTTTTTAAAGTTCAACAGAAAGTTGAGGTGGCAGTGTACCACATTATTCACTGATCTCAAGAAAGTGAGCGTTTTAGTGTATTCAGCCGTGTTTTCAGGGACTGCATATTGATTTTTTTTCATCAACTTCTGTGACAGGTAACCCTTAATGCTCATCATCTGCTTTTCAGATCACTGCTTTTCTTTTTCCAATCATTGTACTTGAACCTATTGCATTGTTGAGCTCTCAAAAATGAGTGCTGGAATACTCTAACTACCTGGTATGTTCAAGTTAACAAGCTTAGTGCACAACTCGTTATGGTACCTACAAGCAGTTGTTCTCCAGTTCCAAATAACCAGTCATGCAGCCTTTTTTTTTTTTTTTTTTAAATTCTACCTGTCACATATTGTCATCCTCAGAAAGCCCATTCAGTGGCCAGATCTTAAGAGGCCAGTAATGCTTTTTAGTAAATCCCATTTTATTTTTCATCAAAAGTGGGCTGACCCTTTGAGAAACCTACACTGCCCTGAAAATGAATAGGTGACATTGGGGAAATTAATTTCAGTCAACCTTGGAAACCATTTCTATTTATTCTGTTGTGCACTTTGATTTAAATTTTTTTTCCTTTATTTTGTTCACGTACTGTAGTACTGTCAGGGAAGATTCTGACTGCTGGTTTGTTTTTCTAGGTGACTTGACTTCATTGTCAATATTTGACAGGACAAGCAGATTCACTATTAAGTGGTGGGGAGGATTGTAATTGTACAAAAACAGAACTTGTAAATACTCGATTAAAACCTGTCAGTCAAGCTTTTCGACGGTGGAGTCACTATAATGGAACCTGAAAATATTTTAGGGAGGGTCTCAACAGCTGGCTCAGTCCTGTATATATGTGTGTGTGTTACACAAAAACCTCACCTATCCAAACCATGCCCCCAAACACTAAACCCCACCCCCCTCACATAGACCAATGTATCCCCTTCACATTAAAAATGCTTCCGATGCCCCTGCCTGAGGAGAAGATTCAGTTTAAACATAAGCGAAACTTCACGTGGTTCAGGCAAGTTTTAGTGTTGCTTGATTTGTCAGTCTACATATATCAGTGAAGTTAACACACAGAAATCAGAAGGTATTTTTTTAATATGTTTATTTTCAAAATCGAGTAAGGGGAGCAAACGGCATCATTCGCTTAAAAAGCTTCCATTATGAATGTAAGAATAGCCTGGCTCATTAAATGAACCCAATGCAGCACACGCTCAGATATTACAGCACCTGTACAAAGCACACAGCTTATTTTACTTGGAAGTCCATGAAAACTACACCATTGTGCAGTTCCATGGATCACTGGATTTCAGACCATGTTATGAACCCTAACAAATTGCTAAAGTTGAAAACTAATCACAGGTGCGTTAAAAACTTCAGTTGCTCTGTTTTGCCTACCCTCTGTGTACTGAACAGATCGATTTCATGAGCCAAACAAGTGTTCTGCAAAGAACGTCACACATACGAAGGTTAAATGATAGCAAGAGAGAACACTGATAGACATTCAGAACTTCTAGTGCATACATTAGAACTACAGAACATTAAACATGAGTAACCAGCTCCTTTTCCATTGGGCTTTTTCAATAGGACAAAAATTTATTTTCAGAAAAAATTAAACAGGATTTTCTGCCAGTATTCCGATCATTCCTCTTAACTCTTTGGATACATTTTTTTAAAAATTACTTCACACCATCTGACATAGTTGAAATTAAGTTGAATGGCCAAAGGACCAAGCACATAAAGAGGGACACTTATATTGTGGCAGGCTGATGGGTTCATGGAGACCACAATAAAAGTTATTAAAGTGGTCAGTGAGAGAAGGTGACTGATGTGGGTTTGAGTGTCCAAAACTACATGGTCATATTGAGTGTTGCTTATGGGTGTTAATGTAAAATATCTGGGATCTAATTTAGACTTCTTGTGCCCCATTAATTCCAGAGACACAGACATATCATTGCTGTCCTAACTAAGAAAAATAACCATATTCCAAAACAGCAACTCCCACCCCCGAACAGTAAATGGCACTCTCCTAGGAGGCGCATAGAGGAATTTGTTGAGTGCTTTTCGAATGTAGTCAAATATCTGCATAGTCAAGTTCAGTTATTAGCATTCTGAGGCACTTAACTCTATAAACCTCCTAACGCCTGGGGTAGAAGCCTTAACACTCTCAGATTTGCAAAGAATTTATGGTATAGTGTTCATTCTGGCAGTGTGTCAAACATTGTTTTTTTTTATAATTTGGAGGCAACTACTGTATGTTTTAATCAGTGAGTCTCAAAAAACCTTCAGGAGTCTCTCTAGCAGCCTGGATGCTTGATTCTTTGTCTCATCAAAACGTAGGAGTATTTGGTTATTTGTAACCATCTCTCAACTACAGTGTTTTTAAATATCTGAAAACAAGAAATGATACAAACTTATCTTAATGAAGTTCTTAACATAGATAAGCTCATGAATGACATTTTTAATGACAATCCCATTTCATTCTTCTTCTTTTTTTTTTACAATTAGTCTGTACTTGGTCACTGACTTGTCTCTCCAGTGTTGATTTAAAGTGAGATTAAAGAGCAGAGATTAAAATTAAGATGGGCTAAAACCAAAACTGTTGTGGCTCCACTTTCATTCAGAATTAATCTTAGGACAGCAAGGATATGCTAACTACTGACATAGCACTGATACATATGTCAAAGTCAACTTGGTACGCCAAAATATGTGAGTCATTCTCAAACTGTCCCAGAATTAAAATGACAGCGTTTCAAGCCTTTTATTTCCAGCAATATTTCAACCATGTTTTATTTATTTTTTTCTTCAAAGGCTTAAATGTATGAGCAGGAGCCTGGAGCTCACATCAATGACCTCTCTCATTCACAGCAGACCTCCGAACAGCCACTGCCCACATCCAACTGCATCATGAGAAAACAAGTTCAACCTGGTTCGTCAGTGTGTCACAGTTTGTGTAAGGCCTTCGTCTGCGGTTATCCTATAATCCTAACTCTCCTATACTTCACTGTTCCCTTTCTTAAGAGATGCATTGTTACAGTTAAAGTAATATATAGTCTACTGCACGTTCTTTCTCTTCACTCTACAGAGGTCTGGTCTGGCCGTAAAAAAATATGATATTTTAGAGGAGGAGCTACGCCCCTCCAAAACAGTCTTTGTTCATAAAATTTTAAGCAATTAAGGACAAGTTCATGCACGCCAGTTTACTACAAAGCGAAATGATGCTGGTTTACATTCATTCAAGAAGCTACTGCCATTCTGTCTTACCCAGCTATTAGGTCATCTCGCTATGTGCGGCGTTTAATTTTTTACAAAGTGAACATGCTATGGCGAAAACCATACTGTGCACTGAGACAGCTTATCTGAAACACTTGCACAACAGTCTTATGGTCTTTCTAAATTGGCGTCAAGCAAATATCAACAGCTAGAAATAGCTAAATCTACACCCCCTTGGGTAAATTCACAATATTAGGTAGTATGAATGTTATGGAGCAGTTCCCCTAGTTACCATGGTCTTGCTTGTCAATACAATCCGGTATATCACCTAACCCTCATCGCCATCCTCTGCAGGTCTATTTCTCTTTGCGAACAGTTACCGGTGTAGCTCAGCTACTGGAGGGATACTGCAAAGTGAACTGTGATTGGACCAGCTCTCTGACTGGCTGGGAGGCATGTTAATCCTGAGAAAGTGGAACATTCGGACCGGTTCTGTACTGCGATGCTGAGGTCTGATATGAATCATATACAAATAATAGCAACCCTTTTTTCTACTCATCCTAACCTGACAAGAAGCCTCCTTACTTGATGGTTTAATGCTTGCCAATCTTAAGAACGTAAAAAGTAAATGATTATAAAATATATTTTACACAAAGGCCAGATCATCAATAAGATCATTTATAAAACCAAAAGGAAAAAAAAAACATTTAAGTGCTATTGTTGATTAAATAAAAAAAATTGACAGAATAAACAACAAAAAGATTTGCTTTTTATAAAGGATGGAAAAAATAGCTCCTAGTTTGGCTGACACTAAAATTCATGATTGTCCAAACTTTAAAAATGATATCGAACCAAGGATGATCACAACCTCCTTGCAGACTAGACCTTTTCCCTTAGCCCTGACATTCATGATAGCTTAAAGTGCAAGCGGCAGGAGGGAAACGGTAATGTTTTCACTCCTGTATCAAAATCTCATGAAACCTTTAAGGATGCAACTTCTGCATGCCATTAAAATACTACCTACTTTAATAATAAATTTTGCTAGCTTAGCTTGATCTCCACAAACTACAGCACTATGAATCTGATATAACCCACAGCAACCATAGACTGATCTGGCAAAAAGCCACTATGGTCATTAGATCCCCAAGTGGTGGCGTATAATGGCAATTACGGCCATTGAGAGAACCTTTTTCTCTTTAGTAGGAGAATGACTGAATTAGTGTTAGCATTTACATTTTTGTTAGCATTTACTTTACGTAAACAAGTTAAAAGTTAAATAAGGTTACATTTACCCAGGGTACAATATGAAAAGTGCTCTATATTAATAAGTGCTAAATGTTTCATTTGGGTTTTTTTTTATTTTGTTTGATCTCTAATGGGTCAGGAGAGTTTTAGCGTCTACTCTAAAAGACGATCCATACTGAGGGTCAGATTAGGGATCATTACAAACGTTCTATACATTCCTAACTCTTTTAGAGGGAACTTCTTGTAAAGAACTATCGTAAAGAAATTTATATCTAATTGCAGTTGCAGGTTTTGGTTGTAGTTTGCTGAGGTTTGACCTAAATCTAAGAAAAAGACACTATATGTAATATATAGCATGTTAAAAACCTGTGCAAATGTGTTTGCATGCTAAGATTTCTAGCAACAATGAGGTTTGATTTGGTAAGATAATTTCAGGTTGATATATTTTCTCTATGGTATCTAAAATATTACTGTCAGACTTTTGAGACTTCTAATATGGCTCGGCACTATGTAAATTCATGAGCTTTATTTCTAACCATTGTACATAGTATGTGGCCATTCTCCACTTCTCCATAAGGCTGCATATCTTCACAATCATAAACATTATGCAATGTTCATGAAACTGTTTTGTCTCACTTCCTAAACTTGATTTTCCCTTTCCTGAAAGTTCATAATGCTTATGAAATAGGATGAGGCAGCGAAGCGCTGCAAAAAGCTTTAAAAACTCCACTTATTCCATAATATACTATTCTACATCTCCGTCTAAATCCACAGCCTGCTCTCAGATATTTACAAAATATCTGTACATATTAGAGATTAGTAAATGTCTTCTATTAAACTGTAAAATCGAAAAACCTAAAGTAACTGTTAGTTCTTTAGTAGTTTCACGAAAACCTGAAGGTGCCGTTTAAACAAACTGTGACACACGGCGTAGAACCAGCACTGCCTGCTTTGCAGGCGCACACACGCACATACACACACAACCCCCATGGCAAAAAGGAAGTCTGTGAAGGTATCAGCCATTAAGTGTGTTTTGCTTTTTTTCTTTTTTTTTTCCTTTGAATACTAGAAAAACAAAAGTATATTCAAAGCTACAAATAACAGACTACGCATTTTTTCATCTCATGCATCAATATAAAATATTAGTTTCTCTTTCCTTTTGTCCATATATTTACATATTATTTTACAGATGTACTGTACAATAAAAGTTGAATCCACATGACATTCTTAAAAATATTTTCTGACCCATAATTACTTTTTGACATGAAAAACGCAAAGACAAAAAAAAGAGAGGGAGGAGGGTTTGTTTTTGTTGGGGGGGTAGAGAGAGAGAGAGAGAGGGGAGAGGGAGGTATGAAGAGAGATAGAAAGAGAGAGACAGAGAGGAGAGAAAAAGATAGAAAGAAAAAAAGAAAAAAAAAGAACCAGAGCAAATGTGCATGGTGCCATTTGCCAGTTAGACTTCTCTGAAGTCTTGAATCGTTGTCTCCGGCCTACAAACCGGAGCGCTCTGCATAAATTAAATGTGTGACAGGGCGATGACCGCACATACCGGGCGTACAAGACGAGGGAAGAGAGGGCTGAAAAGAGGGGCAAGAGAAGTATGACCCACCTTGCCCCTTTCCTCCAGTGGGGCTTGACCAGGTGACAGACAGAGCGGGCGCTGGTCCCCCTCGCTAGCCAGTTAGACGGCTCAGCATTTGAGGACTATGCTTCCCAGAATTCAGTGCAAGCAGCCAGAGATCAAAGAGGAAAGGCAGGTAGGGGCACAGGGTGAAAACAGCACCCCTTCTGGGTCTTGCCCTTCACCATATGACAGGTATGGTTCGAATACTGCTATTCATCTGTTGTGCTCCGACGCGAACCTCTTCACATCATCACCCCATGCAATGGAAAATAGTTACGGTCCGAGCCGCCTGGCCATTGTTGGGTTACTGAGGTGGTGCATTGGAGCGGTCTGACATGCTGTCTGGCCTGTGGGATGCCAGTTGCTGCTGCTGATGATGTTGAAGCTGCTGCTGCTGTTGCTGATGCTGCTGTTGGAGCTGCTGCTGCTGTGCCTGTTGTTGCTGTGTTGTCGTGGCGAACGTGCCCTGCTGCTGTAAGGGAAACGCTGCTTGGAGGATCAGCTGGGCTGACTGGTTGCCATGTAGAAGACGTGGGGCCTAAAGAAAATGTGATGCAAACATTCAGTGCTCATATAATTTTTAATCAGAGACCTTATGGCTTTTAGTGACTAACACTTTGCGATCTGGAACTTCAATCATTCAATTCACAAAACGGAGTTCCAAACAGGACATTTATAAACAGCATTCATGATTAAACCGGGAAACGTCCCAAAAGCCCATCAACATGTTTTACTTGTTTAAATACAATGAAGGCAGCCTGGAAGCATTATAATTTCATACATTTATCATTCACCTGAAACATTTGACCGTTTAGCTTCACAGAACACTCTTGGAAACCCCCAGCAGCGACTTGAGAAAATAAGCTGTAATGTTTAATAAATGGCCAGTAAAATTTACATTAACATTTTTTAGCAAGATGATCTCAATCAGTTCTCTAATTCCTCATCAGTTTTCTTGTCCCAAACAAATATCATCACTGCTGAAGCATTGCTTCATCTCCAACTGAATCACCCAGTCCTAGTACACAATTCAATATTCTGAGTAGAGATCGACCGATATATCGATTTACCTATATTTTTCTGATATTTAAGCATTTTACCATAATCGGTTATCGGTTTTGTAATATCGGGTTTACCGATAAACACCGCCATCTGGTG
>JBBMFX010000148.1:10135549-10149357 GCA_037832545.1 Rhabdalestes septentrionalis | reverse complement strand
CAGGAGGGCAACTCCCTGGAAGTGTCAGAACTCCAGTCCATACTTTGGCTCACGCTCATGTTCATTCCTTCTGTATCTGCATAGCTATTTAGGGATAGTGATGCAAAAGCCAATGTGTCCTCACCTCACCTCACCTGTGCTTGTCTGACAAGCATCAGTCAACCACAGGGTCACCTGAGTGCAATGTCGCATGAATCCCGTGACCACACAGCCCTTCCAGATCCTTGGCCTCGGGGCACATAAGTGTGTCTGAGCCAGATGAGCCAGATGAGCCTGAGTCACAGCGTGTGTGTGTGTATATGTGTGTGGACGCGGGGACTGGTGAGAGTGCATTTTATGCTGGCATTGAGTGCGCAAGTTTGCATGCAGCTCTTTTACTGAAATAGGTTAGCATTTGTGTCAAAGCCTTGGGGAAAGTGTATGAATGAGTGGGTGAGCAAATGTGTGGGCTCGCTCTCGCTCTCTCTCTCCGGCTTGAAAATGGTACTGGGCCTCTGAATGCCACCAATGAGATCTTGGAAGAACTCAAGTTTTGACGCATACAAAGCTCAATGTAGTTCATGTGTTTTGTTTAAAAGGGCCAACCATTTGAAGACAGTTATCCAAAAAGCACACCTTTGTTAGACAGGAGCACGCAATTGTGGAGCCTCTTTGTGAAGAGAATCTAACAAGCCAGTGGTAACGATAGTCGTGACAAGCCTGCATGTCTATTAGTGTGCATTTGAATTTGGTGACAGCTACCGCTGACGTCAGCAGCTTGGGTCACCACCCGAGAAGAGGACATTTATATCTACACTCGGAAACCGGAGCCCATCTGGTCAGAAAGGTCTGAAGGTGCACATTCATCAGTGTGACATGAAAGAGATTACGCACTGTATTATCAGCACAAAAAACTCCACCACCTTAGAAAACAGGCTAAATGTTGACAGCTCCATCGAACAAAGATGACAATATAATTAGAGGATGCAAACGTGAAACTGTAAATTAGCCTTCTCCATAAAAACACACACGGGGAAAAAAATCATAGAAAAACGTGTCAAATTGCATAAATATTGTGAACAGAGTTCTCCAGACAGGGGGGCAAAATTGGCTTAGTATTTACAGCAGATCTGAGATGAGATGACCATATGTAGGTGTGGGTATTGTGTGTGTGTTCACAGTAAAGACCTTTACTGGCACATGACACAAGACCACTTCTAAAAGTCATGCATTTATCAGAGACAAAATGAGAGGGACCAAATAAAATGATCAAGCATGCATACTCGGCATATATGGCAATCTATCAATTAAAATAAATATGTAGTTTAGCTGGCGTCCACATGCAGTTATCCATTTACAGTTAAAAGAATAGTTCTAAAATTAATGATAATGATGCTACTAAGGAATAAAAACACGCCATCAAAGATTAGCATTGTTCAAATGGTAACTGTTAGCTTCATTTATTTTATGGCAAAATATTTTTAATTATTTAAGTAATTCCAATATATTTTGCAGTGCATATCCGGGTGTAATAGGTCAGTCCATTACCCATTAGCACTAGGTTGAGAAAAGAGATGTTACTCAAGCTTATTGTTTCCTGACCTTGGCCCTGGAGTGGCAGTGCCCTGAATAATTTTCTCTGCCTCAACACATCCCCTTCACTTCAGGAAGGGCTTCCTGAGGAGCTGATGCAGGTAAAAGGTGGGAAATATGTGAATGCACGCCAATTTGTGGAATTACATAAGTATGGATCATTTGTAATTCTTAAATACTTTTTTTTTCACATTTAAAGCATTTTTGTTTTATCGCTGTTCTTTTCATAGCATTTTGTATTAAACAAGCCTTCGTATTTACACAAACAATTTTGAGCTCAACATCGCAATGTGATTACATACCATCTGCTCTACATTTGGTAGGCGACAACAGCTCAGAAGGATATACATAAACATGGTATTAATCAGTATCGGATTTATTACTGGATTTACAATGAGTTTCTTGTAGCATCTTGAAATTAACTTCTACTTCCCCTTTAATATCTCCATGCCAGAAGCTTGTGTGGTGTTTTGATATGGCTAATGTTAATAACATTCAGCAGTGCAAAGCTGTATTGTGCTTTACCAGCAGCGCAAATGTCTCCCAGCAATAACACCTCTTACAGTAAATGGTAAATACAGTGAACGTACACAGTAATTTCATTAACCTTTCCCACTATCGCTCACAAACATACACACTAACACACAGAACGGCAGCTGATGTTGGCTAATAATTAATCCTAATGGTGTTTGTGCTGTTGTAAGGGGTGATGGAGGGACAGGGAGCCAATAGAAGGATAATAAACCACGTATTTGCTTTGTTCCAGTTCCCTGCACACCCGCCAATGCGGCACTGTTCGTCAATAACACGATAAAGAGCTCACGTGAGCCTTCAAAGTTCTCACTTCAAACAACAAACATAAGACGGCTCTGAAGGGCCACTCCATCCTACGCAGTCATTCAGTCTCTTCAGTGAACTCGTGAGTGGCATTTTGGCCTGACTGACAACATCTTGTGGCTGCTAAAAATAGTAATGAGGTCTGAAAAGGGCTTGTCTAGTTACTAGGGGTGCACCCGTGCCACTCAAGGTCATTACTGATCCCAAGTTATTTATTTACAGCCTGTAGGAGCATTGATATGAGCGATCAATCATAAAGGGGTCCTGTACTTTAAATATATTGATGGAAAATAAATCATACTTACTGGTCATATTCAATATATGGATTTTAAAAAAGTTCAATAAATAACATTCCAATTTATTCATGTTGAGAATCAATAAACCGAAACTTGTACCAAAATTTCTACTATACAGAAGCACTATAGAGGATATTACATAAAGCTGGCATTTAGTTTGAACCAGTTTAGACCAGTGCTTGATATGAAGCTTTATTTCATTTTCACAGTGCTCCTTCGTGATGATGTTAAATAATACTGACACAAAGTCCTAATAGAAGAGTCTGTTCTCTTCCCAGCCATCTTGGCAATGCCCCTGGGAGCTTCCATTCATACGAGACCAAGCTCCCATCTCTTAGAATGGGGAAAACCTACAAATCCCAAACTGAAAGTCTCAAGACATGTCATCTTTCCAGGTTACTTTGCTTACAGCACAACTCTAGCAGGTTCTCTTCTCTCTTTACTGTGCTGTGTTCACCAAGTTAAACACAGATATTTACTAGACTGTGATTCCCAGGCATGCACCTTTTTTCTGTTCACTGTCTATTCTCTTGTTTTAGTTTTAAAATTTTAGCCCCTGATGTTTGTAGTGAAACACATTTAGGAATCTTCTATGACCGGCATCTGCCCAACACATTATGGATGTTACACAATAATGTTTGCTAATCAATGATTCAACCCCTGCTCTGCTTTGTCGCCTTTTGAACCCAGCTGACCTCAACCTGCCCAACCCGTGGATAATTGGTTGACTCATAGATTACTATTAGAGCACAATTAACATTGTTTAAACACACAATGCAGTAATGCTAACACCAAGCAGCACCATTAAATCATTCTGACTCGAAATAATGAATCAGAGGAATCCATGTTTTTATACATCGAAACAGCACGCTCACCTATAACATGTTCACCTATAACATAAGCACCCATTATATGCTAAACAAGTGATGAATACATGAGACATGTTAGCATAACCTTACAGTGAGTTGACAGACCTTTTTTTATGAGTCATTAGCTAATACAGCAGGTCTGACCAGTCCTTTCACTCCTGCATGTCCATTCACGCACCAAGGGTTAAAAAGGCAAGCAAAACAAAGCCAGCAGCACAACAACAAAGCAATTACAACAGAGAGCATGTGCCAACCAGCTCAGGCTGCTGCAAACAACCTGCTATCTATGCTTATCTTGTGTGTCAATATTATGAGGCATCAGAAAATTTATAATGCTGTGAATGGAACTCGCAGTGTTATTGTTTTGCATGTGTACGTTCTACAGGGCAGGGGCACGGGAAAAAGCAGCTCTAATGATACTGTATTCCACAAGAGTAAACGAGAGGAACGGATAAGAAAAATAAGCACTGTTGCCCTTGTTCGTCAGAGTTACTCCAGAAAATCTGCACATAAGACATGCTAAAAAGGTAAACTGTGCCTATTTGTCTAGCCACAGTAGTAGAATCATCACTGACACTTGCTTAATTTGCAAGATCATGCTTATTTTAACTGTTCCCTGAGAGCCTGAACATGCAGTGCCTTTTCATGTACTCTTCATATTGGGTGATTCCTTTTGAAGGCTTTTAAACATAAGCTGATTACTCAATGAACCATCAAAAATAACAAATGGATTACATGATTACCAACACAAGGAAGCATGATAGCATTGCTAACTTGTCTTACTAATTAACTTCCTTAAGGCATCATTTCCAGTTTCTTCTGCAGTAAAAACCTGCAGGAGAGGTAAATGAAGCAAAGTAGGGTTCTGCTGCTCTAGGGGCTAATCCTGGGATTAGCCATAGAAATTCCATACAGCAGACATTGCAAGGCTCGTCCAAATGTCACTCAACTGCCTCGACCAGTTAGATAGTTAAGGCCCCACAGGGACCTACCAGGATGGGTACGTTCTGCACTGGTTCCACAGTTACCATGGTAACTGAGCTGAGGCGGAGGTTACAGAGAAGGACAGTTGTCAAGGGTTGCAGGCACAAAGAAGGTTAAACGTGGCTGCTCACACTGATGGGTCACACTGATGGGTAAAGCCCATCAGTGTGAGGTGGACACTCGGCTTAATGATGGCTGTGTTTCTAGCCACAGAGGCAGCAAAAGATGACAATTTTTAGTTCTGAAGGAAAGAATGCATGTTTTTGGAGGCAGCTGGTTTCTGGCTAACTACATTTTGGATGCCAAACACACTAAGTTGATTGCTGAGTCACTCTCCTTTGTTCTCAGAGTAGACCGTGGGAGTGCAAAGGACTCACCGGTCTATACTGGAGGTCATTTTGTAGCGTGTTCAGGGCTGCAGTGAGAGAGAGAGGAGCTTCAAGCGTGAGGTAGACATTTGTACATAAACCTGCACAAAAGAGAAACAAGCAAAAGTGAAATTACTCAGATCATGTGACCAGGACATGCATCGCCACATCACTTCGTATGTTTTATTTCAAAGCCAAACCAACCTCCAGTGTTGCCTGCTCAAAGAGAGGATGAGGTGCTTGAAGAGAGGATGAGGATCAGGTCGATCAGCTTGGTGGGTGGAAGATGTGTCTGTGCGTTTCTGGAGTTTAACGGGAGGCGTTTCAGAGGAGGTCCTTAGGTCAAAGGTTAAAACTGGACTGTGTGTCCCTGTGGCATGCGCGTGTTTTCCGGCGAGCGTGAACATGCGTGTACCGCATGTCAGCAATAGCCCCTCCTAAGACACAAAGAGAATAAACGCAATGCATTTCAAACATTTTGCTCTACGGATGTTAAGGTTGAAATAAGCAATGTGTTTCTCTCTCTCACACACACGCATGCGCGCACACACACGCACACACACACACCTCAGCCTGCTTTAGAGTAAAAACTTACTTATGTCATGACTTCAGAAATGTTGCTCTTTGATGTAAAATATCAGATCAGCATCATCATTGAACTAAGGAAACAGGAGAAAATAATCTGAAATTAGTACAATACAGTATGGCCATCATACTGTAATATTCCATAGTAAACATTAATTATTGCAACATTAAATACCTAATTACTATAGTGTTTAAAACAAAGCACCAAGGAAACACTCCTTTGAACGTGGCAAATAATTGAGCCCCCAGCCATGTGTGTCTAATTGAAAATGTGCCACCAAGTTGGAGCACTTTCTTCAAAAGACTCATTCCATGACCTAGTAACCTTCTGGGGAGCTTTCACCTACCTTTAAAAACATTGCTACAGGATTGAACAAGTCTCACGCTGACCTAGGACAAACTGGCGCATAACAGTCAACCATGTGACTAACAAGTAAATTTTGACTTACTAGTCTGACAGTGAGTGCAAAGTCAAGGAAGGATATTTCACTAATGCTGCACTGAATACATTTTTGAAGTTGAGTTGTTACAGCAGTAAGACTTTCGGAGAAGCCAAATAATAACACTAATTTTGCATTTAATTATTGAGTCATTAGTGAGGCTACTGAGTTCTATTTCCAGGATATGCTGGATTTTTTTGTAGTATAAATTATACTGTAATCTTTGAAAAGGAATACATATGTACCAATCAACTGTAACAATAAATATACCACCCTAACATCTTGTATGTCCATGTATGTGCTGTTGTATCTGCCCAAAGGTTTAATCAGCAGATCTACTTCTGTAAGTATTGCAAGTATTGAGGTGGCAGAATTTTTGGGTTGGACTAGTTTGTCCAGCACGTCCAACAAATGCCAGATCGGATTGAGGTCTGAGGAATTGGGAAGCCACGTCAACACCCTGAACACTGTCATGTTCCTGAAACCATTCCTAAACCATTTTTGCTGTGTGGCAGGTAATAACCTTTGCATGCAATACCTTTGTAATAACCACTGCAGTGTCAGAATCAGAACAGATATATGATTAATTGTACATAATTATGTTTTGTGACATTTAGATCAGTTTACACCATACAAAGTTTTATTTGAGACAGTTCAAGTTTTGTATATTTACTGTCCGTGCTGTTGAACTGCTTTGAAGCAACACAAATTTTGCAAAAGGATACTTTGAAATCCTGTGTTTTGAAACCAATATCCTCTGAGTCAAACCAATTCTCATAGTACAAAGCTAAGTAGCATCAAGGCAATAATGCAGAATAAACACAAATGTAATCAAATCTTTACGTTGAAAATGAACATATTTAATTTTAAAATGACTGTATAGTTATTGTTTTTGATAGTGACAGCCATAAGAGTCCTGATTACTATGAATCATTTAGGAAGTATATATGTCCCAGTGGTTATGCAAAACAAACAAAAAGCCTCAGTTTCATTTAAAGTCTCCTTTAAAGGAAGGACATTGTTTTAAAAATCGGACCAGCAAGGGACAAACTGCAACTAAATCTGGCTGCTCAAATAAACTGCATGTCAAAAAGTGTTAATTCAAAAGCACAGCACCGCTTAAAACACCAATGACAGTAACATTTGATAGCATAAACTTATGATCTTTCTCACATAGAGCTCCACACCAAAGTAATGAAGTCAATAAAATCTCCAAATACCTGAGGGGCAATGTTTGTATACTTTCTGTTTTCCCACTAATGATGTACAGCAAGTCACACCTACAGACTCTTCAGACACACCCAGAAAGTACCTTAAAGCAGCTACATTCAAGTGGGTGATAGAGGTCGCGATATTGAATTTTACCATTACTGATAGCTAGATTGGACCGTACTTGCAGATAACCGATTAATTAACCGATACTGGATTTTAAAAAAATCACTAAATAAAAACACAACACTCCATGTTAAATAGTACTGAACTTTATTTAAAAAAAAAAAAAAAGTACTAAAAATCATGAAAATGTGCTATATGACATAAATATGAATATATTAATAAATATTGAGGTAAAGTAAATACATGCTTTCAAACTGAAACTAAAAGTAACACTCCATAAATAAAAAAAACTTTGCATACAAAATGAATTAAATTAAAAGGCACTCCAAAGAACAACAAATTTGAACTTGTAAAACAAGAGAAACTGAACTAGTCCTTTAGGCTTGAGAGCTTAAATATACAGGAATTTTTATTTGCTGTTTGATTGTGATACTATACCGGCAAATATAATGTTTAAAGTTAAAATTTACAAATAAAGTGCATACAAAATTGGTCAAATGGCTGCAAATGTATCCACTGAAGTTTTTGGCCCTATAGCAACTACTACTGTGAAATATACTTTTTCCATATTCAAGATTAATGCATAGACTAAGCTGACAGTAGAGATGTAACAAAACTCAAAAAATGCTCTGAACATTCTACAGGCCTTATTCTCCGAGCCCTAGTTAAAGGTGTTCAAGCCTTTAGTTAAGCACCAATCAAGGTAAAATGTGTTTGGGCATGGTAAAAAAAAACTAAAAGCACACACATTCCAGCAGATGGACAGTCATATAAACTCACCAGAACCATGAAAGGGGTGAAGAGTTCCACCTCTACCAGATACTCAGAGATTTTCCACAGTTAATCTAATAGCTGAACAAAATGGCAAAATGTTTTGTGCCTTTTGGAACATGTATGTATGTATAATGCGAAGCCAAATTCTGTCTGATCAAAACGCTCCTCCTCAACCTCCAGCTGGCCAACAGGCTGCTCTTGGCCCTTGTTGTGCCGTCTGCTATTTATACCTTGGACACACTAAATTACTTTCAAAGTCGCCAGATCTCCGTACTATTCACACCACACAAATTGCTTCATTCAGCTATTTGGACGCAGCTAAACATTTTTCCTTCCACAAGTGGGGTCAGCAAGAAGCAAGAGATCCAAGTTTTTTGTGCACAGATTTTCAGTGAAATAAAACAAGAAAAAAAAAAACGAATCTAAAAAGAATAAACTCCTCCTGCAATCTTCCCTCCACCCGGTGTCTTGTGGTCTTGGCCAGTCACAATACTTTTCACACTCCAGTATTTAGACTTGTCAACAAGTCCAGAAATTTAGCATGCTACCAGGGATCGGTGATCTGGTCACTGACTTGTCTGAACACTTCACACACTACAATAGCAACTTTATGTGCAATAACTGATTTCCCTGCAAAAAACATGTTAAATAGATTTAGCTTTAATTTACTAATCCTGCAGAAATGGGAAATGACAAAAGGTGGAGGAGTCATGTCCCTCCGCATGTGCTCAACATTTTTGCAGTAAATGTTTCTATGAAGTTAAATATTTCCACTTAAATTGCATCAGGAGATTCAAGTTTCATCCTGACTGATTCACTCTGCCAGACCTGACCCAGACAACCAGCCAGTGAACAAGAATGTACTCAGTAAAGACTGAAGTATTCTGAAAAAAAAAAAAAAAAAAAAAACTCTCTAAGGTACCATTATCTCAAAAGCCCTTTACTATGACAGGGCACTCTGTGCTTTGACCTTTAATCAGAAGTTGTGAGTGAGTGTCACATTGAGAGTCCTGGCAGACAAGAAAACAAATTTGTCCACTTTCATGCTCATGCAAAGTACTCTCCCTCAATATTTTCAACAAATGTTCCACTTTACAATACTATAACATGTTTCAGCAATTATACAGTTTGCAGTAGCACAGCCAAAGGTCACTTAAGTAAAAACAGAGGTCTAAAGCAGTGGTCCCCAGCCCCTGGGCCGTAAAAAAGAAAAAAATAATAAAATAAACTTACAGTATTTCCATTTTATTTACTATCAAAGTCTAAACGATGTTTTATTTTGAAAAATGACCGGATATCCTCAGTGTATGACTCATTTAAAACTGTCCTATAAAATAGCAAAATGGATAAAAAGCAAATGTCCCTTGATCATAACATTGGAAATGCGAAAAGACCCAGCGAGGAAACAGAAGAGGAGCCTAATACATCTAAGAGGAAATCTAATTTTAACAGACAGCACCCCCGCCCCGGTCAGCGGTAAAATTGTCAAGTGTTGACCAGTCCGCGATGGTAAAAATGTTGGGGACGACTGGTCTAGAACTTGTTCAAGAACTCTTATCAGTATTCCTAATACAAATCATAACTTTGATAACATTAAATTAATAAAAATACTGCAAACAATTTTGATTCTACAATTCACACACCGCACTGTACTGTACTAAATGAAACATGAGTGCTTTCTATACTCTGTTTGTGATTAAATATGCTGATATTACAAAATACTCATTGAAACATTGTGATGTAATGCATATCACACTGCCCAGTCCTAAACCCCTTATACATTTCACTGGATTTTCACTGGAGTTAAGATGTCTGAAAAACAAGTCAAAGACTGGAAATGGCTCTTTCAGGCAAGGTGTGGGTGTATTCAAGTAGACATGTGAGAGGTAAAAGTGTGAAGCATTCAAACAAAAGCAGAACAGGCATTAGAAGGAGTATGCAGACATGCTAGAGTGAGTAAAAGAAGTAACTCTTTCTCACACACAAGGGGCATGTCCAGATATTTGGTCATGCTCTACTTCACCCCAGCTATGCCCCTACATGTGATTTATGTACTCTTCATCTGCATGACAGTCACACACACTCACACCCACACAGGCTGGTGGTGTGGGGGGAGTAGATCAATACAGCAGAGGGCTGCAACATGTAAGTGACAAAGACAAAATAATATTAAGCTGTTACCACTTTTAACATTGATTCTCTCAGATGTTTACTGTGACTCTTCAGCGGAAGACTTTTTAAGTCATGTAAATGTAAAGAAAAATTCAGCCCAGTCTTAAGTCACATTCAGTCCTGCCATTTTAATATTACAAGCCATATTACAAGCTATTACAATGAACAGCAAAATAGGCAAGATGTGAGTGAGTGAATGAGTGAGCGAGCGAGCGAGCGTGTGTGTGCGCGTGTGTGTGCGCGTGTGCGCGCGTGTGTGTGCGCGTGTGTGTGCGCGTGTGTTGCACCGGACATGTGGTAAATGAACAGTTAGTCTAGATACGAAACTGCACTTAGTGGAGTGGCTAATCTGTGTATATACTCAATAAGTTAATACCATTAATTCTATTTTATTGTTTGTACAGTTCTGTTCTGTTCAAAACACTATTTCTAAAGCAGAATGGTTCAAACACAGAAGGTCAATTTGTATTTGAAGATAAAAACTGTTAATAACAGAAATGTAAACCAAACAGTATGTCTAGTAATGTTCATTTTTTAAACCCATAAATCTCTGTTTTATTCAGAGAGACAAGAGACAACATTAAAAACTACAGAGTTGAAGTGAGTAACATGGATCAGCTTGACAGAGTGGGACCCCACAAGGGATGGAATATATTAGGTCTGCACACATACTTGAGTCTTCTGTAAATCTTTCTAGGTGTTTTGGCCTTTCATCCACATGTAAATGGCATGTCAGGTCACTAAAAACAACCATTTTGTAAAACGTCTTCCAGGGAGATTTTCAGCACTGACATATGATCAGGGACAGCAGAATGTTAAACTTGTAATGTCAAACTGCACCATCATCTTGTTTACCTGAGGTCAAAATGTTTGCCATTTTCTCAGTTTACGAGGTCCTTTAGTGCAGTGGTGGATGTAGTAAAATAGTTCTGGCTTTAACATCGCAAACAGAACTTTTTATGTGTTTACACCAAAATACAGTTACTCTCCAACTACACTGCCCGGGGTTCAAAAGATATGTAGCTCATATCTTCAATAAACGTCCTGCTAGAGATGAGTATAATGTGGACCCCTTTGATTACCAGATCTGTGAATATTTTTACAACAGTGCATGTTTGGACAGGATTTTCTTTGAAGGATGAAAAGGAAAACTTTCATTTGTGTGGACTACACCTTGCGCAACAAGAGAACAGTTTTTGAAGCTTAAGCAGGAAAAATGGACCAGCATAAGGATCTGAGCAACCAAACTGGGATTTCTAGACAACTAGGTGGCAGCATCATTAAAACAGCAGGACTTGTGTTTCCAGTATGTAGTGGATAGTCCTTACTGAAAGTGACCCAAGGAAGAACAATCAGTGAACCAGTGATGAGGTTATGGGTGTTCAAGGCTCACTCAAGAAAGTGAAGGTAAACTTGTCTGGTCCAATCACACATAAGAGGGACTACATCACACATTGCTGAAAATGTTAATGCTTGCTATAATAGAAAAGTATAAGAAGTGCACCAAAGCTCACTGAGAACGGAGCTGTGTAGCTACAAATCAGTCAGAATCCTAATGCTGAGCCCTGTGCACTGGTCTGATGAATCAAGCTTCGTTTAAATCATCTGGAGAACCTGATACGTGTGTCACATTCCTTAGAAACAGGCGGCACCAGGATACACTGTAGGAAGAATGCAAGCTGGCAGAGGCAGTGTGATGTTCCGGGCAATGCTCTCCTGTGAAACCTTAGGTTCTGGCAAGCCTATGTTACTTTAGCACGTATCACCAATCTAAACATTGCTGCAGGCCAAGTTTACTCCTTCATGACGACAATATTCCGTAATTGCAGTGGCCTCTTTCAGCAGGATAATACCTCCCTGTCTAACGGCAAATGTTCAGGAATTGTTTGTGGAACATGAGAAAGAGTTCAAGAGGCTGACTTCAAATCCCCCAGTTCTGAATATCTGTACAATGTGCTGGACAAACGCAAGTTTTAAATACAAATATAAATCATCCAGTGATCAGTGTATCTATACTAACACTAAAAAAGGTAAAAGGATACCCAGCCCTACCACTCACCCTCCTTGCATTAGCAGTACAAGGAACTCAAATCTACATCAATAACACAACCACCCAAGATGTCACTTTGCATAAAAACATGGCCAATGTGTCTTCCTGCTTAGGGTCATAACATCTCTCCATCACACAACTGTGTATCCATGTTTAACACACTGCTGAACAGATTCACTACAGCCTGCCAAGAGCAGGGAAGGAAGAGGGGAAACCTTCCTCTCTCTCTCTCTCTCTCTCTCTCTCTCTGTGTGTGAAGAACAGGGGTTATTTGCACATCTCTGCTGAGTGCTACTGATCTGCGAAAGATGAGCACAAGCCAAGCAGAAGACAGAACATGAATAATTATATTGAGCAGGTGTTTTACTGTAAGATCTGAATGAGTTTGTTAACCACCCAGCCAGATTTGTACAACAGACCCCATAGAGCTCCCATAATTTAAAGCTATTTTGATTGAAACCTTAACACTCATGATAATCCTAATAACTAACATTTTACCACATCAATGGCAGAACCTGAAATTTATGTCGTTTCATACTCATATTAATGGCAAGTTGCAAATCCAGCTCAAGCACACTGCATTACAAAGTACAAGTCCTCTATATATTTATTTATAGTATTAAATGAATAAGGTTTATTTAAACCGGAGTAGAACTGAGAACAGAAGCATGAGAAATGGCACTGTGGACAGGAAATCTGTGCCCACACAACACGCCTACCAGCAACTGGACACTGGCAAGCTGAGTTTCGCCACCACATCCACAGGGGTCTGATCAGCCACGCATTCTACCCAATGGTCTGCTCTTGGCCTTTCAAGGTTGCCACTTACTTGCAAAATGTTTCAAAATGTGGCAAGGAACTGTCCCCAAAGTCCCAGCATCCCAATATAAATTATGCCTACACTGAGGATTAAAAAGGAACATAAAAGTGTTTGATTTACATACACAGGTGGGCTGTGCGGTTAATAACAGGAACCATACATTTAGGGATGGGTCGATACCGATGCCAGCATCGGAAATACTTATTTGTTTCTAAACATGAACCGATACCGCGTAAACAGGATCATATTTTCTCCAGCCCAACTCCACCACACGCTGAAAAAGCTGCTAACCGGCATCACTCGGTAACTGGACAGATCCAAAAATTAGATTTCACGGGGAGTGAGGTGTGTGCTTCCTTTCTTCAGAAAGGGAGCCTTTTACTTTTCCTTCTACAGAAAAATAACAGGGCCCTATGAACAAACAGCCACGAAAGTATAAAGAGGCAGAGAGAGCCGAACCTTTCCCGCCGAGCCCCCAAAAATCCCCCAGCATGCAATCTCTTAAAGTGACAGGCTCTTCTTGTAACACTAGGCAAAGTGGGGCTGCACGTGAGTTATTGTTTTGCTAGCGCTTAGCATTAGCAGTATGTCTGCAATTTGGCATTTTTTTCTCTTTGGAAAACCCTACTAGCAGAACAGCTACATGTCTAAAATGCAAGGTAGAAGTTTCCAGGGGGGGATACGAATGCTGCCAAATTCAACACGA